>JAJIBD010028035.1:0-49447 GCA_021461705.1 Cryptotis parvus
GCCACCACGTGTTAAGGCCGTGAAAAGAGGAGACAAAAGACAAGACTCCCAAGAAGAGGTGCGAGCCCACAAAGAGAGAGCCCAAAAAAAAGAGAGAACAAGAGAGGAAGCAGCTCTAGTTTTATACCCCTGTAACTCAGACTTCCCAGTATTATGGGAAGTAGGGGAGGGTCAAATGCCCTCAGGTAATTTCTCCCAGCACCTCACCTAGGCCCTTTTATATGCTAATGTTTTGAGCCAAGATCTGCCTGCAAATACCTTTATAGGGTAGAGAAGGGGCTTCTGTGATGGCATGTCTCTGTACCAAAGACTATACTAATGCCAGTTAAATATTTCTCCAAGCCTTCACAAGAGTCTTGTCTACTTCACTGTAAGTTTGTATTTTAGTTGCCTTTGAGTTATCAGGGAGCCATGCTTGCTTGCTTGGAGGCAAACAGCATTTCTCTCTGGTCTAATTACTTAGAGATCCAACGCACCAGGCAAATATGCTGGTAAGATCTAGCTAGTCCCACGATGATTGTGGTAGCATGAGAGAATATTTACACCAGCCAGTATAGAACACGTGGTCAGATAAACTGCCACATTTAAGCTACCCCCATCTATGAAGTGACCTGCAGGAGGCAATCCACGGCAGACGCAGGGGTGTTCTGAAACAACGGGCAGTTTTTTAAAAATTAGATAGCTTAAGTATTAAGATATATATATGAAGAATGCAAGTATATTTCTGCTTTATTGTAATATTTAAGATTCGTATAGCTCACATATAAGTCCTACTTTAAAAATTTTTACCTATCAGCAATGGATAATTTTTTCTCTTTGTTATTATAGCCCTGAATTGTATTAGGAGTTCCTATCATCTTAAAATTCATGAATATGACTGGAGGTATGTTTATTCTTTTTGGATCATGGGTCATACCCAAAAGTGCTCAGGATTTACTCAATTCTGCACCCAGCAATTATTCCTGACCATGCTTAAGGACTGTTTAGGATGTTGGGGAACAAACCTGGGATCGTAGCATGTAGGAAACTTGCTGTATTTCTCCCCAGTCTATAAGACTGGATGAATTTTTCACTAAGCCAATCTGAAAAAGTAAAGTGGTGTATATGTATATATATATTTCATTTATATTTATGTTACCTGTATTAAATAATATTCAATAAAACAAAGGCAACACAATGGAAGAGTTTTCTTTTTGGTGCTATCACAAAAAAAAGATTGCAGTTTCTTTCGAATTATGCTTCCTGAAAGTATCAAATTCAAAGCTCTTGCCATTAATGTGTACTGCAGGCCAGTAGAGCATTGAGCGACTATCAATATAGTCTAGCAATAAGGTATGGCTGCAACCTGCAGATAATTGATGTGAAAACTCTAACACTAATTCTCCTAGATACCAGCTTACAACAGATAATGCATTTTAATCTTTAATTTGAATACAACAAATTGCATATTATCTTACTTGTACCTTAACATATTTCAACTATCAAATCTTCAAATTTTCTTTTGGTTTTGTTTTATTTTTTGTTTTCTGGGTCACTCTTGGCAAAACTTAAAGCTTATGTCTGGCACTGCACTTAGGAATTACTCCAGGTAGTACTCAAGGGACCCTATTGGATTTCGAGGATCAATAACAGGTCGCCTACTTGCAAGGCAAATACTCACCCAACCCACTACACTATGGCTTCAACCTCTTTAAATTATCTTAGTTATCATTTTCCTATTCGCTCCATCTTAAACCTTCATACATACGAATCTCTCCTCCTTCAAAGAAACCCTTCATTTATTCTCTGGCTCACATTTCTCCCTGCAAAATCTTTAATTATTCAGTTACTCAGCTACTTTATTAGTTTTCCTATTTCTACCTGTCCTTATTTTTTCTGATATCATCAGATTAAAGACTAATAACCTAAAAGGAAATATTATCTGTTCCTTACTTTATCCCCCAAAAAGTTGTCGAAACTCTGATGATGTTTGGTAGAATGAAGGTCTGGTTTACAATTCTTGACATTTGACATTAAGTTCTTTTTTTTTCAGGAACACTGCAATCTAAAGCTAGTCTTTAACGTTTTACTTAGCATCAGTATTGCCCTTTAACATAAGTCAGCATCCTGGCTCCTCAACCTCTTGTCCCCGCACAACGTATTACAAGTCTTTTGGTTGTTTTTTTCCCCCTCTTACCTTGAAGGATTTTTCTTTGTATTATATTTTATTTAGGCATCTCTCTACATTTTTTGGGTCATACCTGGCAATGCTCAGTAGTTACTCCTGGCTCTGCACTTAGGAATCACTCCTGGCAGTGCTCGGGGGACCCTATGGGATGCCAGGGATTAAACCTGGGTCTGTGGTGTGCAAGGCAAACGCCCCTACCAGCTGTGCATCTATAGCTCCAGTCCCTGCATCTCTCTATATTAACTTGAGTCTGAGATTATTTTCCATAATTTTCTTTTCTCTTAATTTTATTCTATGCCTATGTTTCTTCTTTTTTAAATAAACTTGCTATTTTAAAAAGCAGTTTTACTTAGTCCTATAACTTTAAATAATTACTAGAATCTTAATGCTCTCAAAATAAATGTTTAATACACTTGGTCTCTGTTCTCCAAATATGGAAATCCACTTGACAATAATTCCTGCAATGCATATTTATTTAGCACTACTAAATGCTGGACACTTATTGGTGCCTGGGTAATATTTTTCTTCAACATGGTCAGCAAAGTTATATTGATAAGGGTTAAATATATTCCTTTGCTTTTCAGTCCATATGCATCCAATTGTGACTGTTGTAACTGCTGTGTGACTTAGGAAACAAACAGAAACAAAAGTTTCTGAGTTTTAATAAAATTTTTTTCACAAAATAGTGGATCACATTTGGCACATGTCAAATGTTTATTCTTTAACTACAGTTAAAGAATAAAGTTACTTAGCCTACAGTTAACTAACTGTAGGCTATCATATCTAATATTGAGTTACCCATGGGTATCACAAATAATAAAATATCACATCTAATAAAAGGCATAAGTCCTTTTTCCTCAAATACATTATATTCTTTTTAATCTATTTATTTGAGCAAAATAAACAATAATTTACACACATATTGTACACAGACATCATTACATATATATATATACATATATATATCATATATCAACAACCTTTCTCAAGTCATGCAAATTCTGTCTCTAAATATATTTTATACCATCCTATTTACTTAGAACTCTAGAGCATGACCATTTTACTAGTATAATTCAAGCTAGGTTTTGTTATTTTCACTTAGCCTCCTCTTTTTATTCCCCTGTTCATGTTCTACATACAAGCCTAAAAAGGTATTTTACAAATACAAATTAAATTATATTATTCTTCAACTGTAGCCATTTGATAAATTACCTTTGACTTTTGAATTAATTTAAAATGTTATGATCTGACCCTACTGGAATCCTTTTACTTTTCTGAATGCACTACAAACTTTCCTGTCTAGTGCAGTTTGCATCCACTCTTTCTACACCTGGAAGCCGTCTTGCCTCAGTTCTTTGTATGTCTCACTCCCTTGTGTTTATCTTTGAATGTGATGTCAACTCTGCTCTCCTTTAACAGCTTCTCTTTCTGTTTAGTGAAGCAAGATAGTTTTTATTGAGCAAAACTTACTTAGAAAGATGTGAGGGGAGAGGGAAATGAATACATATTCAAGAGAGAATATGAGCTTGAAAGATCAAGCAAGCAAGACATGTTCGAGGGAGAACACGGGTTTGAAGAGCAAGTCTCCTCCGATAGTTGGTACTATACTACTGTTTATGTCTTTTCTAACATCTTTTACAATCTAAGGGCTTATTAACTTGTTACTTTTTCTTTTGTAAATGCAAAATTTTTAAGTACCGAATTATGATTTACCTCAGAATCATCAACACAACAAAGCACAACATCTAAGAGTGAATATAATAAACAATGGAGATATGAATAATAATAATAATAATTATAAGGAAATAATTATAAAGAAAAATAGTATAATTATTGCAAATATACAAAGATATTGCTTATTCATGCATTGTGTTTTTAATGAAAATAGTTTATTGATTCTTTGAGTTCTTTATTCAATAACTATTAAAACACAGAGCAAAGATTTTAATTTGCATACTATTAACATAATGAGTTGGATAGATTTTCCTTGTGAATAATCTTTGACCTTATCTTTTACATGTCATATCATCTTGACTTTTCCCTACTTCTGTCTAGTTATGACTATCAAGATACTCCAAATAGTGCAAAATAGTCCAAATAGTCCCTGAAGGGTAAAAACTGACCTGTTTCTCAGTTGAAAACAAGTGCTAAAGAGAAGTGTTTGCAAGCTACATGTTTTGCTATATCTCGAAAGGCTTTACTCGTGCCTTCAAAATACTATAATCTAACAGACTCGCCAGTGAATAATTTCAAGAAAGTGCTATAGAGAAATATAGGGTAAAGTTAAAGTTTGTGAACAGAGATATTAAACCTAAAATTAGGTTTGGTGAAACTTTCTTTCAAGACATATAAAGATTTAATTCATCTGGAAGAATTAAAGAAGATAGTGCAGGGTGATGGGTATATTAGAAATGAATACTAAAGTCAGAGAAAGAATCATGCAGTAGAAAGAAATCTGGCCCATTTGAAAAAAATGAAAACAAAATGTCTGTCTTTTTAATGTATAGAGAACAATTTATCATATGGAACTGTAGAGGCCAGCAGGTGTCACATAATGTTTACACAGGTGTGCACTCTATTATAGAGTTGAGACTTTATTCTACAAAGATTATAAAAGAAGACTATGATCAGACATGATTACCAAAATTTTACTCTGAATTGTCTGAATGAAATATATGAAGTAAAAAGGATCTTTAAAATGCACAAAGAAGGAATGGTACAATTTTCAGATGTAGGATACTCAGAAAAGAGTTGAAGCGAGTGGGTAGACACAACGTTTTTGAGAGTGAACCAACTAAGCTCAGTGATTGCATAAATGCTAGGGAGAAAGGATGGAAAAGGAACTGAGATGTAAGAAACAAAACATATGTGGTATTTTGTAAATATTAAAACTAGGTAATGCGAGGCTGGAGTGATAGCACAGTGGGTAGGCATTTGCTTTGCAAATGACTGACCTGGGTTTGATCCTTGGCTTCCCATGTGGTCCCCCTAAGCACAGCCAGGAGTGATTCCTGAGTATAGAGCCAGGAATAACCCCTGAACGTTGCCAGGTGGGATCCCAAAAAAAAAAAAAACAAACAAACAAAATAACTAGGTAATGCATTAAAATCAATAATATTTCAGAGATAGAAATATACTTTGATAAATAGTTAAGTTGGCAATCAATGGAAAATATGCAATTTTTACCTTTTTTGCTATTTTATGAATTCATTACCCACTTCATTCTGACAAAATACCATTAACTCAGAGGTTGAAAACTAGGCATGTGTAGTTTTTCATTGTTACTCTATCTCAGATATCTGGGTGTGACTTCACTCATTGGAGCAGCTGTGTTTCATGTAAAACTAGAAAAAAAAGTATCAGCTGGTAATGGTGTTTCATTTACAGTCTTGACTACTGAAAGCTCATATTCAAAGTCTGTTCAGTGATTGCTGATTGGGTTCAGTTTCTTATTGGCCATTAAATTAAAACCCTTAATTCCTTACATGATATTGGCTGAGTTTTTCCTCACTTTCTTATTGTGTGAACTGTTCTGCATGACATCTTTCTAGACAAAAATCAACAAAGGGAATGTGCTAAGCAAGAAATGAACTTCTTTAGTTTAGTTGTGGAATTACCAACTTCTTATTTTCCATGTTCCTTTGGTTAAAATAAATTGCCGCTGAGAACTGATTTCATAATATCACGAATTTTACCAAATCCTACACTGGGATTTGGAATATTTTAGTGTCATCTTGGAAGGCTGTCAAGCATATTTTACATTTTATCAAGTTTGTACAATAAAATGAGCATTATGTGAATATGTTGGAGCTAACATGAATTGAGTCCCAAATAAACATAGTTGAACTGAATAAAATAAACTTGTTATACTTAAAGTTATCTTCTTAGAAACATAGTTTTTGCAAATTTTGAAAATAAACGTATAGGATAAAGAAATAAATATATGCTCTAGATGAAGTATTAGGGCATATAAATCAAAAGAAGAGGAAGGGACATTTTGGCTCCCCCTCAGGGGGATCCCAAGACCCCAGCCTTAAGGGACCCCCTGTGGATTCCAAAGCCTTAACAGTACTTGGGGTGGGAAGCAATCAAGGCAGCAGATTCCAGAGCCTCGCTGGGTCCCCAAGAGTAGTCACCATCTGTAGGTCCCCTGGCCTGTGTCCAGGGTCAACACCATTCCCTTGACCCATCCAAGGAAGAAAGAAAAGGCCAGAGATTCCTGAAGGCTGCTTTGAATAAGTCTTCTGTTACTTGTTTCTCTTGCTTCACCTACCTTATCGCTGCAGGAACCTTTCTCCAGGGGCCTCTGGCTCTCTCTCCCATCAGGATCTCTGGCAGACTGCTCTCCTTGAGGCAACTGGGCAGGCTCTTCTCTTCTTCAGGGCTTTTCTCTTCTGGAGGATTTTGATCAGGGCATCACCTTTCAGGTCCTCTCCCAGGACCTCTCTTTTTAGGACCTCTTTTCTTAAGTCCTTTATGTTGACAGCTTTTCTCTTCAGAAGCGCTTCTTTTCTCTTTGTTTCTTTATCTATCCAAGTCCCTAACTTTATTTCTCTGTTTCACTGTTTTGGCCTGTTGCTTCTATTGCTCTGTTATTCTGTGTCCCTAATCTATTTCTTTGTTTCTATGCTTTTGGTCCTGTTGCCCTGTTGCCCTGTAGCCCTGTTGCCTTGGTGCTAGCCCTTGGACTCAGGCACCAGGCCTTGTGGCTCTGGTGCTGGCCCTTGGGTCTAGGCACCAGGAGCAGCTTCTCCTCCCTTGTACTCGCTATCTGGCCTAGTCATCAGGGGGCCCCATGGCTCAGGTGCTGGTCTTATGGCCCAGGCAACAGGGGCCACTGCTCTCTCTGTCAGAAACCCCCAGGATGCTCTCTTGGGGCCCCTATTTATAGTCTCAGGCTAGGTTCAGAATTCTGGCCTCAACCAACAGTTTCCCAACTGACATTCACCAACAATGAAATATTCAAATTTACTAGTACAAAATGAATGGGTTTGGGGAGGCAAAATGAGAGTATAGTGGATAATGCTCTTGACATGCATGTATCTGAGCTGGGTTAGATTTCTAGCACCACATATGTTAGCCCTATTCCTGTGTAATCCCAGAGTACAGAACTAGGAATGAAAACTGAGCATACCTTCGTGTGACCCAAAACAAAACAAAAAAGAATAAATTGGGAAAATTTGTTTTAAATTATACAACTTTGATTTAGATGACAGGAAATATGGGGAAAAAAGTTAAAGACAACAAAAACTGATTATAAATTTAAAGGATACATCATGCTAATTTTCTATTAAAAGTCCCCATTGTTATCTTCTGTGGAATGCCAGATTTCAAAAAATTTATTAACTATTTACTTTACAACAGTATTCAGGGCAAATCTTTATGACTCTCTATATAGAGTCTGGGGCCCACTGTCCCCATCACCAAAGTGTTAAGGGATTCAACCTCCAAAGACTCTTCGACATATATCCCCTATCCATTGCCGCCTTTCTATCTGGTTATTGCTTTAAGTTTTACTAAGCAATTGTGGGTGTGTGTGTTTCACCAGGGTTTTTTGTTTTTTGCTTTTTGGGTCACACCCGGTGATGCTCAGGGGTTACTCCTGGCTCTTCACTCAGGAATTACTCCTGGTGGTGCTCGGGGACCATATGGTATATCGGGGATATGAACCCAGGTTGGCTTCATGCAAGGCAAACGCCCTACCTGCTGTGCTATCGCTCTGGCCCCTGTTTCACCAGTTTGAAGGAACATCTAATTTTGATTAATCCTTAGTATTAATGTCCTAATGTCTTTATAAAAGTCGGAGCATTCAACATAGCTTTTTGTCAAATTTATTTTATATTATTGTATAACAGCATTTCAAATTAATCTTTGAAGGGCTTTTATCAACTTTACGGTATTCTGTAAGTTTTTAAACATGAAGTGCAGTGCTTGTCTACTCAGTTTAGGGGACTATTAAAATGAATATAAATCATTTCTGGCAGTAGCAGCATATGTTTACATACGCTGTTTTTATTTTCTCTAAAGTGTCCTCATTAGCTTCCAGAGAATGAAAACTTCCAGATCTTTTGTCTACCTTAACATGACATTATGATATTTCCAGATTGTTGATGTTGCAAGCTTGTATGATTTGAAATGTTTTCATTAATATTTTCCTACTTTACTTCAAATTGATGTGTCAATGCTCTAAATATTGTTTTTATTATTCCCAGCACACATCTTAAGCTTTAAAAATAACTTAGTTCTATTTCATAATTCATTTTAGTAAGAATTTTCCATGTTAGTAACTTAAGAAAGGGCTATTATTTTTAAATATCAGTTTCTATGTTTTGTATTATTCCTGAATGTCAGGTCAGCATTGCCAATTTTATGATTTAATTATTTGATCCATGATGTCAGAGACTTATTATAAATAATGAACAGTACTTCCTTTCATCTAAAGTAAATGTTATTCACATGGAAATTGGCCAATTTGGAATTTAACAAGAAGGGAAGTAAGACAATTTATTAGATTTCTTCTAACCTTGCTCATGTCCAATAATGTGCAATGCATGCTATTATAACTGTCTGTTATTAAAACGCTCTGTAAAGTCAGTAAGATAGGAGTATCCAGTTAACAGTTTTGTACATTTGTAAATTCTAAACTACCTCTATTTTCCCTTTTATAAGCATAAATTTTATTATATTTATTTTATTTATATTTATTAAGAAAGTTATTAAAATGTTTTACTAGTTCTTTACTACTATTTTTTAATTAATTTTAAGTAATTTTGGAAACTACTAATTTTTACATACATATGTTATGTTAACATAACAACTTGAAAAAAAGTTGGACTGTAACACTTTCAATTGTCTTTCAAACAATAGCAACAAAATGACACCTTGAATTTCTAAAGATGCTGTGATGTGAACTTATGAGAGAATTAGGCTTTAATCAGTAAAGAGAGAGGATATAGAAGAAAAAAAACTGTAAGCAACTAATCCTAATGGAAGAATTGGGAACATTCAAAATGTTGAGAATGGGATGATAATTCATTGTTAATAGTAGAAGAACCCTAATTCAGAAGAGAATAGACCTGGAAAGACTGACAGTGTAACATGGGAATTTAGTCATGACAAAGCTTTCTAAGTTGTACTAAAACAAATGAGTTGTCAACCATCTGGAGAACATATGAACTTAATGTGTTGATCGAACCAGGGGACATAACTTTGCATGTGCTATAATGACAAAGATTTCCAGGACCTTATTTGAAACCTGGAAGGGTGTAGCAGGGTTTTTTTTTGGTTTGGTATTTGTTATAAATATTTGTAAGAGGGATTTGAGTTCATAACTTGTAGCATCTGATTTAATTTACAAAACAGTTGCTGGGAAATTTTTCAGTTTAATATATATAATATTATTCATAATAAATTTTGTTTGCATGAATTTAAGAAATATGAAGAAGCATAAAGTAATCTTTGGCAATATAAATGCTTGCTGTACAGGCTGGCAGATAACACAATGTATTAAAACAGTTTTCAGAAAATTATTTAGATATTGTAGATATTGTACTCGAAGCATATGCCACTTTTTGTCTCCAGAATGTATAGCAATTTGACTTAAAAATATAGTTTTGATATATATGTAAGAAGACAGGACATACTTCAAATTTTTCTTGTAGTGTGAAGCACGAGGAGCATATTGTTAGTGCAAGGACTCCCCTAAGTAAAACACAGCTTTTACTATTCAGAATCAATATTATCTTCTGATATAGGAAAGATTTCACGCTTAGTGAAAGTGACTTTGGGCTCTTGGAAATGAGTACATTATATTTTTTATACAATTGTATTTCTATAAAATCTAGTTGGGTGTATTTTTATTTAGAACAGTATGCATGTACTATGTTAAAATGTGTACTGTATAAAATGTATTTTAGACATAAATTTTTATTAAGATATAGCTTTTGTCCAAAAATAAGTATATATGTATACAAAATCATATCCTGTGTATAAGAATATGCTACTTAGGTTATTTGTTTCATACAATAACGTTTTACTACTTGGTGTAAAATATTCTTATAGACATTTTGTGAGGAATAAAGGGAAGAAAAGAGGTAAATGTTTGATTAATATTAACATGAGGACAAAATAAAATGATTTGTGGAAAATTTATTGACAAAACTTTGGGGAGTTTTTTTCAATGACACACAGCTGCATTCAGGGCTTACCTTCTTCTATAGTGAGGGATCATTTCTGGAGGGATCAGGGGACCAGATGGGGTACTGGGGATCAAATCTAGGTGGACCAGGTACAAGGCAAACTTCCTATGTCTTAACCCACGGGGTCCCTGTGGCCCCCAGAATCTATGGAAACTTCATTTATATTTATTTATGTATTTACTTATTTATTTATTTATCCATTCATTTATTTATTTACCTACCTGTGTAGGTAAATAAATTTATATATTTATATATTTATATATTCATTCATTCATTCATTCATTCATTTATTTATTTATTTATTTATTTATTTATTTATTTTTGCTTTCTGGGTCACACCGCGATGCTTAGGGGATACTCCTGGCTCCTCACTCAGAAAGATACTCCTGGCAGTGCTTGGGGACCATATGGGGACCTAACCCTGGTCAGTGCATGCCAAGCAAACAACCTACCCACTGTGCTATCCTTCTGGTCCCATCTATGGAAACTTTAAAGACGGAACTTAGGCCAAAAGAAGACTTCCATCCTAGAGAAGGTTGTAACTTGTAGAGAATCAAATTTGAATTAGAAGTGAAAGTGTTTTGCTGAGTTTTGTCATCAGGATAGTGAAGACCTGAGAAAATGCAGTTAGGTAAAGAAAATATCAGCTAATCTGAAGTTCAATATGTTTGTTTTTCATTTTTGAGATCTTGAGAAAATAAACATCTAAGGAAGAATCTTTACTTCACCTTGCATTGTTTATCATGTAAATCAAAGTATATCACTAACTGATTTGGGGTATAAATTAAGCTTTGAATTCTATTATTAGGCATCGATAACACATCAACTTCAATAGAGCTGGCAATTTTTTTTATTAATTTACATAGTTTTATATTCATACTTTTCCCTTATTTTTTATCACACACCCCAGGTTGTGATAAAATATAATTTTACATAATTTCACATCATGCAACTGCATTCCTTTTCCCTCTAAATGCAAATCAATTACACTTAGAAAATTTTATAAAGATATGCTTATCTTTGCAGTTCAGAAAACAAAGAGTAGTTGAAAAGATCATATAATTTACTGAAACAATTGGTTCACTTTCAAATTTCTTTCTTCCTGTTATATTCTCAACATTTTGAAAACTAATTTGTGTCATGATTATAGGTTTAATTTGCATAAGCTCACAATCTGCAAAAGTTTTACTCTTCCTAAAGTTCAAAACGTTTTCATGTCAATTTTCATTCCCACTGTCATCAAGGAAGCAATATTACATATCAGTGAATACACTTTGCTAAACTTTTATCAATCTTAAACTGCAGGAAATAAGCCTAGTCACCCTTAAACTTAAACTGTCAGTCAAAAAATCAGAAAGCAGAATACAAATAACATATTCTTATAGCATTGTTGAATCCACATGTGGCTGATATGCTGAATGATTCATAAATACATATCATTTATCCTCAGAGAAGAAGTAGAATTTGAATGAATTATAAGACACCAAGTGAGTCTTGACTATTCAAGTTATTTCCATAAATCTGAAAAGGAAAAATGAATATTTTTATTTTAGAGAAATAAAATGAAGTCAATTTGTTATTAAAATATCAAAGATATACTGGGTAAATTTTACATTATGTGTCATATTTCATATGTATTTATTTGCAAAGGGACAACTGGATAATACCCATGAATCAAGAATATATTAAAGAAATTCTTTTTAAATTGGCTACTATTGTTTTCCTAAAAGGTTGCATAATTAAATATTCTCCCTAGCAGTGATAAGATCTCTTTTCCCCACATTCATGCCAACACTGGTTATTTCTTTTTCTGTGATGTGTGCTAGTCTCACAGGTGTCAGATGGTCCTTGTTGCAGTTTTTTTTTCATTTCTCTGGTGATAAGTAATGCAGACCATTTTAATAGACAGTTTTACCATCTGTATGTCTTCTTTGAGGAAGTTTCTCTTCTTCAATTTGTTAATGGGGCTGATATACTTTTCTTGTACAATTTTACCAATGCCTTTTATGTAATGGATATCACAACCGTTATCAGATGAATCGCAAGCAAATATTGTCTTCTTGTCTTTGGAGTGTCTTTTTATTCAAGTTATCATATTCTTTGTAATGCAGAAGCTCCTTAGCTTGATAGTCTTTTTTTTGAATTTTTCCTTTAGTTTGCTGTGCCAATAGTAGTGAATCATTGAAGATACCTTTAAATTTAATGTCATGTACCTTCTTTTGTCTTCCTCAGCATAGACCTGAATCCATAGGTTCAATTGATTCTAGTCCAAGAATGCCGAGAGAGAGAAAGACACAAAAGGACACCTGTCTTCAGAAACTCTCAAGCTCATTCGCTAACGTGGCAAGGCGCAAGCCTTAGGAGATCAAATGCTAACGTCCATGCTTGCTAAAAGGTACAGAGAAGCGATAAAAGAAGACCTCAAAGACAGAAGAGCAGAAATACTGGAAGATGCAGCAGAAGCCGGAAAAAGTATTCGCACTGCCCGCCTGTCCTTCGCCAAGTATAAGACCAAGAAGCCTGCCCTCTGACGCCCTGATGGATCTATCACATCTTCCAGAAAGGCAATGGAGATTATCCATTACTTCTACTCAGATCTCTTTGATAGCCACATCCACCTGCCCACATACCAAATTCCACAGGATGGATATGTCATTCCCAACGTTCTCCCTTCTGAAATCTGACATGCCATCTCGTCAGTAAAGAAGGGAACAGCACCAGGCCCAGACAAAGTCAGACCCGAACACCTGAAGAATCTGCCATCGGTACTCATCAATACACTAGCTCGGCTCTTCACACACTACCTGTCCGAATGCAAGGTGCCCTCCCAATGGAAAACCAGCAGGACAGTTCTACTGTTCAAGAAGGGAGACATTCACGACATCGGCAACTATTGCCCCATCTGCCTGTTGTCCGTCATCTACAAGCTGTATACAGGAGTCATCCTGAACAATATTGGCAGAACACTAGATGAAGGACAACCATGCGAGCAAGCTGGCTTCCGGAAAGGATTCAGCACAATCGACCATATCCACACAGTAACCAAGCTCATTGAGGTTTGTAGGGAGTACAAGATGCCGCTCTGTCTCAAGTTCATTGATTTACAGAAAGCCTTTGATTTTGTGGAGACTGAAGCAGTTATCGAAGCCCAGGCTAAACAGGGTGTTCAAACCCAATACATCACGATCCTTCGTGAGCTGTATTACGGATGCTCCACCAGGATCTCACCATTCTAAAAGAAGTGATCATTGATGTCAAAAGAGGGGTTGGAGAGGGTGATACCATTTCACCAAAACTCTTCAGCGCCACCCTCGAGAACATTAAACGACAATTAGAATGGGAAGGAATGGGAGTGAAAATAGATGGGTGACAACTACACCACCTCTGCTTCACTGATGACATCACTCTAATAACACCAAACATTAGCCAAGCGGCACAAATGCTGGCTGACCTCGTCCGAGAATGTGGAAAGGTAGGTCTACCTACCTACAGCTGAATCTAAAGAAAACTATGTTTATGAAAAATGAACTAGTTCCAGAGGCCCCATTCACTCTCAATGGAACAAACATCTCTGAATGCAGCAGTTCTGTGTACCTAGGTTGAGAAGTCAACATGATGAACGACCTAAAACCTGAGCTGCGCAGGAGGAAGAGAGCGGCATGGAATGCCTTCAAAGGCATCGAAGAAATAGCTAAAAGGACAAAGAACCTCTGGCTCCGGGCACATCTCTTTGACTCCACCATTCTCCCTGCATTAACATACACCTCAGAGACCTGGGCCCTACGAAAAGCAGGATGAGAATGCTATTCGGGTCCCCCCAGAGAGGAATTGAAAGAGCTATGCTTGGAATATCACGCCTCACTCAAGAGAAGGAATCCAGGATTCTGACCTCCATTGCTATTCCAGAATCAGGGACGCTGTCTCATTTGCCAAGGCATTGAAAATCAGATGGGCTGGACATGTAATGCGATTTGGAGACAACTGCTGGACTGGAGCCATTACAGACTGGAACCCACGGGATGTCAAAAGATCATGTGGCCGCCCACCAACAAGATGGTCAGACTTCCTTGTCAAGACCCTGAAGGAACGGTTTGAGGCTCTTTTTTTTTTAAGTTGTTTTTTTTTTTTTTTTTGTTTTTGTGTCACACCCCTGAAATGCTCAGGGGTTACTCCTGGCTCTGCACTCAGGAATTATTCCTGGTTCTTGGGGGACCATATGGGATGCCGGGATCGAACCCGGGTCGGCACGAACTGGCCACGGCAGGGGCAAACACCCTACAACTGAGCTATCGCTCAGGCCCGACGGTTTGAGGCTCTTATATTCCTGAATCAACCAGTGGCCATTGGGTTACATTGGCACGTGATAGGGTCCAATGTAAATGTTACTGGCGCCCACTGAGCAAATCTATGAATAACGGGATTCAAGTGATCAAGCTCTTTAATCCATTTTGATTTGACTATTTTGCATGCTGTTAGAAAGGGGACTGATTTCACTTTTTTCATGTTATTCACTCTAGAATGGTGTTTTAACAACATCATTTGTTGAAGATGTTTAAGAAGAGGCTTCACTTTAGCTCTGCTTCATACAGCTTTCTTCTTTATCAAGGACTAAATGTCCATATACTTGAGGATATAAATCAACTCTTGTTAACCTGAGTTTGTGTGTTTTTATTCTAGTTCCTTATTGTTTTTTGATTATTACAAATTTTTAGAATGATTTGGAGTTGGGGTAAGACAATACTCCCATCTTTGTTCTTCGAATTTTTTTGGCTATTAGGGAGGGTGTTATTACAATATAAATTTCAACAATATTTGATCTATATCTCTAAAAATTGCACAGGTACAATCCTCAAAGAATAGTAATTATGCTTCTATATAACCCCAAAATTTCACATATTGGCATCAATCCAAGTGAAAAAACTTCTATTTAAAAAATATATTTGCACCCATATACTCCTTATAGAATTATTAACAATATCCTGAATCTGACAACCACCCATGGATCCAAGAAAAGATGATTGGATGAAGAAAGTGGTACAAATATTCAATGGAATGCTTCTAAATTTCAAGAAAAGATGAAATTATGCTGTTATGTGGATTGATTTGGAGTACCATGTTGAGTAAAGTTAGTCTGAAGAAAGGTACAGACACAAAAGTTCTAGAATTCCTATAGCTTACTGGGATTAATTTTAGGGTACTGTCAGAATTTTCTTTGATAGTTAATTTTATTCATAAATTAATGTGCACATCATGGGTGCTCATTATTTATAACCTGGTGCAAAATTTATACTTATAAATATTACTTACTCTGTTACTAAATGTATTTTATCTAGAGGAGCTATTGTTACATGGACAATAAATCCCAGAAAATGACCAGGGAGATAACTAAAAAATCCAGAGTGTGACTGATATATGGAGGGCCTACATTTGATCCCTGGCATGACAGCACTGCCAGATGTAAGACTAATTTAACCTGCATGGACCCTGGTACAACTGGATGTGACTCCTGAACACAAACAATTGTTTCCCTGGTGATACCCCCCCAAAACCACTGGGCTTTAGTATCACCATATCATTGTCCTTAAATTAAATGATATGGTGCAATTTTCCCCATGCATCATGCCAGAATTGAACTGGATTGTGGTGAAATCTTGATCACTGTGCTGGAATCCAAGAATCACCTAAAGTGAAGGAACCTGCCACAAATAGTCAAGTGAAAACTGGAGCTAGGACTCTGGAACACAACAAATAATTTTAGATATTCTGTTTCCCAACAAGAAATTCTATAAATGCAGATATAAAAAATATTGTCAAACAAATGTGTTTGAATCTACATTTCTAAAGTAATTCTCTTGTAATTTCAGTATCATGAGTCCATAATTAGAAACTGAGAAACTCTTATACCTAAGTCCATCTATGCATCTATGTACATCTATATACATCTAAGTTACATCAATATAGATTAACTCTACATCTTTGAAAATCTGGTTTGTCTCATTTGGAAGGTTAGGAGTGGATCAAGATATTTATAAGCAGTCCTCAGGTGCCTTAGAGCCATCTTTCACTGATACTTAGACCCACTCTCCAGCATGAAGCAGAGACTTTTGTGATTCAAAACATTCTCAGCCTGAGGTACAGGGGTTAACCTGCTTTTTTTGCACAAGGCTTATTAGGGTCTGATCCCTGACACGGAGCACGAAGGAAAGGGATCCCTGATCCAGTCAGGAGTGCCCTCAAAACCAAAAACCAAATGAAAACAAAACCAAAGTAGAAGTTGGGAAGAGTGGAGAATCAGAGGTGTTGGCTTTTGGAGTTTGTATCACTTGGGAAATAAGTTGGTCAGATTGTTTGCTTTTAGCCCTTTTTTTTTTTTTTCAATCCGGCCCAGGTATGCTGAACCAGAGACTTACAGACATGGGGCAGAGCTGCTACTTGCTTTCCCTGTGCCCAGCCGCTCAAGAGGTGCCCAAGAGGGATGGTGGGTTCTAGCCCTGGCCCACAACCCCAGCAGAGCCGCACAACAAGCCAGATGACCCCCCCCCCCCACTCCATCGGGCCACCATTTTCCACATCCGGACTTCCCCTCTCATCAGAACTCCATCCAGCGACAGCCCATCACAGCCTGTCCCACACGCCTCAAGTGGCCGCGCGGTTCATCTATAAATGCTATTTTTAGAGGTGACTACAAGGGTATGCCACCTGCATGGCAAGCCTGGCAAGCTGCCCTGTTTTATTTGATATGCCAAATACCAGTAACAATTACATTAGTTAATTCCCATGACCTAATATAATAGTTTGAGGCCCTTTATGTTCCTGGAGCGAATAGATGCCCTTGGGCTCTACTAGCATGAGACAGGACATATGGAGATATTACTGGTGCCTGCTCTAGCAAATAGATGATCAACAGGAAGATAGTGATAGTGATAGTGATAGCCCTTTTCATTTGTTCTGCATTACCATGAGAATAAGACTATCTACTATCTTGCCAGGGGCTCTGGAGAGAGCAAAGTCCATCCTTGAGTGGGTAGGGGAAAAGGTATTGAATTCTCAGTTACAGGAATCAAGATCCTTTTGTTTGAGTATGCTCTGAGTTTAAGTCTTGGACAATCCATAAAAACATCTGGTATAACCTTGCTGAGTCTGTCTGTAGCTGAAAACTGGATTATTTTAGGAAAAGCTGGGTAAATGATTTCTTCTACAACCATGAGGGACTGTGCAATAGCAGGCCCAAATCTTAATGGTGGTTGGTAACTATACCTGCCCAGCAGGTTACTTTTCCATTGTTTGAATGAAATGATACAGAAACTTTAGAAAACCTTAAAATTAAAAATGGTTTTGCTGTAAGCAGGTAGTTAGGGGTCTCCAAGGCAATGAAGTTTCACCCTAAGGCTGTCCAGATTCACCTGTTTGGAAACCGGAACCAAGACTTGATAAGACCCTCAGTAGACCCTAAGGAATCCGATCAACTGGTTACATTCCAAGACAGAAGACCCAGTAGGAACAGAGGTCTAGTAAAGGAGGAGATTTGCAAAGAAGACCACTCACAAAGTCTACTCCCCTTGACAACAGCCCTAGCAACCTAGGTTGATGCCCCATATGGGAGTAACTTGGGGAGAAATCTATAAAAGCCGCCCTGACCAAAGGACAGCGCACATGCTGCATGGACACACATGCTGCCTGAGCCCATGTGGCCGACCGAGCACATGTGGTGCCCGAAAGCACGTGTGTTGCCCGCATCTCCCCTCTTGAGATGTGTACTCTCTTTCTTACTTTCCATCCTTCCCTTTTCCCTCAAATCTCCTTAATAAAACCTGTTTTACTTCACTGCACATTGACTCCTGAAAATTCTTTTTCTGCGAGGAAGACAAGAATCCTGAGGCCTAGGACTGACTTTCCCTTCCTGCAAAAAGCAGTTCCTTGCTCCAGCCTGAGTCCTTGGCTATCCGAGAAATCTCTGGAGGTAGGGATCAACTCCCGTGTCTAGAGATCAAGCAGGCTTCAGGTATGGCTTGACGACCACCTCGTGAGGCTGGTGGGGCTCAGGCCCACGCCATGCAGGGCTTATAGCAGACTTTATCAGCCCTAAGCCTGCCCAGCGGGTCCCGTGCAGCAGAGGCGGCTGGGAAGAAAGTGACCATCTCTCTCCCTTCTGGCCTCACATAAGCCACCAGTGAGGCCCACCTACATCAGTTTTTCTTCATCTAGTATTAAAGATAAATACCATGTTTTCTTGAACATACCATATGCTTTCAACTTACATAGTACATTTATTAGAATAATAGCGAATGCTTGATAAAATAGATTTCAACTTCAGTGTGTGATTTAGGTAACAAACACATCACAAATATAAAATCAGTTAATATTAAAAACAATTGCAAATCTCAATTTTATCTCCTTGATTTTAAGCAAATAAATTTTATGCATATGTTTATCTTTATAAATTAAATAAAACATTGTATGCCTTTCTGTTTTGTCTCATTTTTTCAAATCAAATTTTTTAGCTCTAATGTACTTCTTGTGCTCTGTCAATCACAACTGTTTTGGACTTAATATAATTGGTGCAGTAATTACTTTTCATGCTTTTAAGTCGTCTGCGCATTTTTGTAGCTATTAATCAATTTCCTGCTGTGCCCTGAGTTAAATTAAATTACAATACTAATACCAGAAGGGTCCCCCAAAACTATTTCTCGACTTAATAAAACAATCATTAAGGTAGAACTAGTATTTTATTTTTTTAATGCACAGAATATAGAGAACTACTGTTTTGCTAAAGCTGAGAGAAAACATTTACTACTTTAGGAATCACTGTTCTGCAACAAAGAAACTGTGGAATAACACATTCGAAACAGTTGATGTGGTACAATTGTTTAGGGACTCCAAAGGGCACCATTTGCTTTTTGGTTCTGCAGCTGCCTGCCCTTGCTCTCTCATTCAATGAGAAGAAGTGAAGTGTAGAATGAATGTAAATACATTTCTGCTCTATTCTCACTTTCATGGCTGTATTGCTCTAGTCAAGCAGTTAACTTAAACCATATATACAAGATTTTTAGTTTATAGTGAGGTGGATTTTATGCCTCAAATGTTTCCAATTGCTACTATCTCCAGAATTTAAACCAACCGTCAGAGCTTCATAATAACTTTACAGTTGTATTCTGGATGCAATCACTATATTAAAAGACACATAGGAGTGGTCCCATGCATGGAGTTCAAAATTGTTGGGTAGCTATTTAAGGTACTAATTCATCAGACCTTTGCATACATTTTGTTTAAAAATGAAATCTTGCCTTATGATCTCAAACTAAAATCACTCTGATCTGATTGCTTCCAACGAGCATTTCAAAGCCTTCAAGTATAGGAAGATATAATTCTTATCAAAATGATTGTACTTTTTTTTAAATTGAAGATTTTGAACATCTCTAAATATTCTTATTGAAAATGTAAAATTAGAGTAATTATGTGAGTTTGTTTCTACGCCATGTATAATTGAGCTATGCAAAACATTTTAAAAGCTATTTATAACAATTGCACCATAAAGCAAAAATTGTATTATGTGATAATGTGAACTCTAAAAACCCATAAAACAGAATAGGAATGCAAAAGATGTTAAATGCCAATTTTGGAAAAATATCACACAAAATGGTGCAATTAGGTTTGGCACAGAATATTTGGAGTAAGATAATGAAATATTTTCTATGCTTTCTTTTGTCTGAAAAGAGTGGTATAATCTCCCACTCCCACAATATATATTTACTGCGTAGTTTCATTATCTACCGTTCCATAGTATCATTTTCTTTTCTTTCCTTTTCCTTTTTTTCTAACTTTTTTTTCAAAACATCATAGCTCCATAGTGATCACAACAAAATGACCTCATTTAAGTAAAGATACTTTGCACTCATGAATTGAAACTAGGGAAGGAGGGTGGGCTGTTAAGGAAGACAGATATCATAGAGGCATGTCAATCACATTTAATAGGCAGTGGTGGAAGGTAATCTCCTTCTCTCCATCAGTCTCTAACAGACTTGAAGACAGAACTCATTACTGTGCAAATGAACCTGCCAGAGGCTTCAGTCTTTTGCCTCACTAGAGGTCATAAAGGATTGACACCAGTTAAAACTGGCTAAGTGTGTCCGTGCAAGAAACCAAGACACAAAGAAACTCCATATTAAGAAAACAAACAAAAAGCATCATATTGAAAATACCACTAAAGGAATTTAAAAAAAATCTTTTTTAGAATTTGAGTGTGGAATAGTGGAGGACATGGTACCAAATGTATTCAAATGTTTAAAATTAATTTTATACATCTTTTAATACATTTAGAAAATGTGCATTTAAATTTTTCAATATCATGTACCAAAGTGTCAATTCAGCATTCTTTAGTCTGTAATGACCTACATATTGTTAGAATATGTTACATTGAATAGGCTACAACATTTATCTAAAAAATTCAGATAATACCACATTATTAATGGTAATGATAATAATTGTTATTGTACGTATCACTTAATATCTTTCTAGAGGTCTGTTAAACACCCCTTGGTTTCATATTCAAAGGTGCTTAATGATCAATATTTCTATTTTTTATTTTTTTTTTTTTTTTCTAGGGAGTATTACCATTTTGACAATGTTGATTCTCCCCATCCATGAGCAGGGAATATGTTTCCATTACCTTGTGTCCTCTTTTATCTCTTGGAGCAGTGTCTTGTAGTTTTATTTGTACAGGTCCTTTACATACTTGGGTAAGTTGATTCCTAGGTATTTGATTTTCTGTGGCACAATTGTGAATGGAATTGTTTCCTTAATATCCCTTTCTTCTCTTTTGTTATTTGTATATAGGAAAGCCACCGACTTTTGGGTGTTGATTTTGTATCCTGCCACTCTACTATATGCATCTATTGTTTCTAGGAGTTCTTGGGTAGAGAGTTTAGGGTTCTCTAGGTATAATATCATGTCATCTGCAAATAATGATAGCTTGGCTTCTTCCTTGCCTATATTTTTTTATTGTTGAAGTTAAAATAAAAAGAGAAATAGAGTTCAATAAATTTAGGATTTACATAAACTCATATGCTTGGCAGCAGAAAAGTTCTAATTTAGACTTAGGTGTGTCTGACCCTAAAATTCAGTGTAACAGCTTGCAAGATTTTGCTTTTTTTATATTTCTTGTAAATAATTTGTGTAAGTAGGTACAATGAAAATAAAAATATACATATTACAACATAAAGCATTCTGAAATACTTTTTAAAATAACATATATGTGTGTGTACACACACATGTAATTTTGGACTACTGTTGAATATTAATCACAATTTCAATTAATAAGGAAATTAGAACAAAGATCAATATAAGGTCAACTGTCCTTGCCTCCAAATCTAAAGATAGGAAGCTTGTTTTCATTTTATCTTCCCGCCCCTCCCCCAAATACTTACCCTCTACTTTGTTTAGGTTTGCTGATAAGACAGTGTGCCTCAGGGGAACAGGCCAAGACAGAATTTTGTTCTTTCTGGCTCCCATGGTCAGTAATGATGGAACCCATCATTGCTACTAACGTGCTACCTGTTTTCTCTCTCTATAAACGACTCTTTGTGCCACCATTCACAGATAGCTACTTTGAGCACATGAGTCTGTCTTCATCCAACTTGTAGTTTTGTTACCAGCAAAGCTCTTGAGTACTTATTTTGTCTGTCTTTTGATTGGCCTTCAAGTGACAGTGGAAAGGAAACTTTTGTGGTAAATAAAGAATGGAAAATCAGTGTATAATTTTAATACTTAAAATGACAATATTTTTGTTAAATACAAATATGTTAGCTTTCCAGTAGCTTTCTACTCATATTTGGGTTCTTTCCATAATTAATATTGGTATTATTTTTTCTATTATACAGAACGGAAATGTAAAGTTTAATCTTTAATATATTTGCCCAAATCTAGAAAACTGTTAAGAGCTAGAGGTTTAAATTGCTTTCGGTTTTTAATTCTTGTTCTAAGACTTGAATCACTTCCATGGTCAAGTTGGCAAATGAGCTACAAGTGGAGCATCTTTAAGAAAAGAAATCTTAATGTTTAGTAGAAAAATAAAAGGTCCGTATATTACCTTTTCTCTCTTTATTATGTATTCAAAATATCTCTAAAACAAAGTGAGATAGAAGATAATTTAATGAAATTTTGCATGTCACTAAGTCATGAGAAAAGAAAGTTATAGAAAATCAAAGCACTACAGAGACTAACAGGGTTCCTTTATTTCTGCAGTACCACTTTATTGTTTTTCAATTTACTCTGTCTTGCATATAGCTTTTTACTCCCCAATCTAGGATTCTGTAAAGCGTAAATTCATAGCTTTTCAATATATTCATTCTTTCAATTTTCTGTTCACAGAACCAAAAAAGAATAGAAAATGAAGCCAATGTGTTTCAAATATATTGCTTTAATGAAAATAACATTAAAAATAATGGTTTAAATAAAAATATTTACACAAGAGATAGCTTAAAACTTCATAATCATATCCATTTGATAGAAAAGTGAATGACTGTAGTAATAAATACCATGGGATCAATTGCTTCTTTATTGGAAACTTTATGTAAATAGCTTAATGTTGAGCTAACAATTTTTAAGTCATATAAGTAACTAATCATTTCTATCTAATTTATTTTCTTAGTTCTTTATTTACCCAGTATTTCTCTATTATCCCAAAGTTAACCTTTTAAAGATGAAAGATATGAAAATAAACAAATCGTTGCTAGAGAAATATTGGAAAGATTTTATCTTTGGAAGACAGAAGAAGAAAGAAAATGAGACAAAGAGAAAAAGATATGAGATATCTGAATCATAACAAATATTTTAGCCCAGAAGCAAGCATAGGAAACTAAGAGCTAGTGATGGGTAAACCTTTCAAAGTTTAAAGATGGGTTCCAGATAAAACCCCCAGCATTTGTATTATTATCCTAACCTTTCTTACAGAGGTTGAAATCAGAATGAAAATATGAGAACAAGACTTCTTGTAAAATATTGCTCCTTCTAGAGACAGTCCAGCTGGAAATGCATAGAAGCATGAAAATGAAAAAAGAAAACAAATAGAAATAAGCTAACCAAATTTTGAACCACTGGAAGGGTTCATTTTGATTTGCGTAGACATAGGTCACTTCTATTTTCATTTGAGTTGATTATTTCTTTATTTCTAGTAAGAACACTTTGTTGTTTTTTTTAAATGAGCCTTCATAAAAATAGTTCATCATATCTTCACAAAGATCAGCGATTACTGCTTTTCCCTCAGAAACAGTTTAGAATATCACCACAAAAGTGTTAAAGAAAAGAACATGGTTTTGAATTAAGCCATAATGGTTGAAATTGAAAGTAATTAATGAGCACATTATTGCAAATAGTGCAGATAGCAAAATGAATGAAATGGGCTATATTTTAACAGACTCAGGAAACCTTTGAAGGTCAGAAGTCTGACAGAATGATACAAAGGGATCAATGTTCAAATTGCACCATTAGTGCTCTCACTTCATTTTTCTAAAGAGTACCATTATAATCACACTGCCAATTATCTCAGTCTGTAATGATGAACTGAGTTAAGTGTCGATGTATCCATATCTAAACTTATTTCATGGTTCAGAAAGCAAAACCCCAGGTTGTTGAAGTAAAATCGCTGTATATTTAAAGCAAAAAGTAGAAAAAAGAACAGTTAAGTTGTGCTAGAAAGGAGGAATAACGATATAAATCTACCAATTTTTAAAAAATAAATATTCTTATAGTTCATATCTTCACACACTTCTATTTGGTCTTATTAATAAAATCTAGTTTAATCATGAAAATAGTAAAGATGTGTTCTTTTCTGTATATACCTGAGCAGTACAAAGATAAATTTGTTGGTATATGCCACCTGCATGGCAAGCGTGGCAAGCTGTCGTGTAGTATTTGATATGCCAAATACCAGTAACATTTATATTAGGTCATTCCCATTTATATTAGGTCATTCCTATAATGGTTTGAGGCTCTTTATGTTCCTGGAGCAAGCGGATGCCTTTGAGTTCTCCTAGCATGAGACAGGACATATGGAGATATTACTGGTGCCGCTCTAGCTCTAGCAAATAGATGATTAATGGGAAGATAGTAATAGTGATAGGGATGTGACCTTAGCAGAACTCTAGGTTCATTATTTTGTTACTTTTCTCATTGTCCTCCACTAAACTTGCTTGCTTACTGTTGAGAATGTTCGCCATTAACAACCAGTCTTCGCATTGTATAGTTTGCACTAATCACGATCACGATCACAATCACGATCTTCCCGTTAATCATCTATTTGCTAGAGCGGGCACCAGTAAAATCTCCATATGTCCTGTTTCATGCCAGTAGAGCAAAGGGCATCGGCTTGCATTTTCCACATCCGGACTTCCCTCTCTTCAGAACTCCACCCAGCCGACCAGCCCATCACAGCCCGGATCATCAACACCCACCCTGCCTCAGTTTGCACTAATATAAAGGACAAAGGCTAACTAGAAGACACAAAAGGTCTGTGATAGAAGATTTTTTGGGCACTTAGGTGCTGAAGGTACAGCAACCTTGTTCTTCAAAACCATGTAAGTTAATACTATTCTTTCCTGTTAAAAAGAGAATTTACCCTTGTGATTAGGATGATGTGGTTTTTTGTTGACCTTTTTTAAGCTTAAAAAAAGTGACATTTAGTAAGAAATCAAAATGATAGTACAATAGGTAATGCATTTGCCTATCACTTAGCCCACATGGTTTGATCGCTGGCACCACATATGATGCCCAAGTCATCAAAGGGTAATCTCTGGACCATTTGGGATCAGCTGGCATCATTCCTGGGTGATTCAAATTGTGCTCAGAGCCAGGAATAAGCCCTAAGTACAACTAGGTGTGATATCCACCCCAAGAAATGGGAGTACTCAAGCCAATGAACTTGTGTACTCTATTAAAATGGTCTATAATAGATTAGAACTTAATTTTCCTGGACAAATAAAATCCTACTCAAGAATTTAATAAATCCTTGAATTTATTCAAAATTCACTTTATACTTATCAAAAATAAAAATATATTTTCACTTTTGTCTCTCTTCAAATTTGCTTATAATATTCTGTCTTGAAAACAGCCTTCAGTATCTTGTGTTTGTTGTCACCATCCTGTTACTGTAATGTCCTTCAGTCATAACTCACCAGAAACACTCATATATACAAAAAAAGAGTTTGGTTTATTACTGACTTTAATGAGGAAGGACTCTTAACATAAGAACTGTCATGTAGCTTAGTAAGAAGATGTCAGAAAAAAAAAGAACTTGCAAAATTTGAGCACTGGTGTTTGAGTAATTCGAATAAAGTTCTAAAGAACCGGAGAAAAGAAATTTTGGAGACAAGGCATATCAATTTTTATTATAGGCAGGACAGACTAAATAAGGATGAGATTATAAATTTTAACAAAGAGTAGTCAATTATTTAGTAAGAGAGAAGGAGGCTTTGGTATATTGTATATTGTTTAGTGTTGTGAGATTATTTATGACGTAAAGGCACACAACATAGCTTAACCTTAAGTATCAGGCAAGTAGGTAGCAAAACTAAGGTTTAGATGTAAGCTTCTGACTTGTTCTCTAATAGTCAAAGTTCTGGGTTACCTTTCATTGCAAATATTAAGCACTATATGGCATTTTATAAAAGAGGAAATGAGGTGCTTCTTTGGTTTTAGGAAAGCCTTTTTAAAAGAAAAAATCAACATTGGGTAATTTAACACTTTTGTAAAAATATATAATTGATATATTTTTCATTAACTAAAATATTGAGTTTTTATATATATATATAAAGCCAATTAAAATATTTCTACATTTAAAATTTTAAAAGTATAGTTTTTCTTACTTTATGAGTGTTTGCAGTAAAATTGTTTTCCAATAATTCTTCAGTAACATACATTTCATAAGTACCTAGAGAATTTAGCCTTAAGACTCATCAGGAAATTAGGCCAACCTCCTTAAACTGATTTGTTGGTGTATTACTCTACATGAGGAGGATTTATAGCTGGATGAAATAGAGCATGAAGGAAAGGGTAAGGATTCATTGAAATAAAATAAGAGCTAAAAAGTCAGTGCTTAAGTAAATTAAGGAAATTATTATAAACTCTGAACTTTGGGGAACTACTATAAAAACTATAAAGACTATCCTATGGATTTGATTTTAAAAACAACTCTTCTTTGATTTCACAATATAGAAAATAGTTGTGAAGTGTTGTTTTACCTTAAATCTGTATTAGGATAAGGTTGGGCAAGAAGTTTTGCTTTTACTAGCAATAAATGAAGCCAAAGTAATTCAATTCAATTACCTTTGATATATTTTATGTGTGCTTTTACTTAAGTAATGTTTTAGAGTTTGAATCTATGAGTCAAGTGAGTTCAGAAACTTCAATGAATAACCAGGTTTCCATTGCATTTTAAACATTTGAGACTACAGTTATAATCATATATTATTTAAGAATGATTTAGTATTTAAATTACTAAAATGCCACCTGAATCTGACTAAAGTGAAGAAATATCATAGCTTATAATAAATTTTAACATTAAGTGACCCATTTAGTGTTTGTCTACCAGTACAAGCATCATTAAGAAATAATACAGTGGTTCTCTGATGAAAGTTCTTTTCTTCTATCCCCTTTTGCAAACTCAATACCTCGTTCAAAATTTGTACCTTTACCTAAAAAGGTCCCAGAGATCCCAGACATTTGAAAGTTTATTTCAGCATTTTTTTATTAAGGTGTTTTATTTTTGGGCCACATTCAGCAATGCTCAGAGATTACTGCTAGTTCTGCACTCAGGAATTACTCCTAGCAGTGCTCAGGGAATCATATGTGAAGCTGGGGCTCGAACCCAGGTTGGCCATATGCAAGACAAACACCCTACTTGCTGCATTATTGCTCTGGTCCCTCAAAATTTTTTAAATTATGATTTAAGTCAGGAAAAATTTTTATTTTTGACAAAATTATTATCATCCCATAATAATAATTGTGGTGAAGTTAGAACTGATTGTAGTAACTAAATTAATTTATTAGTTTTGGGCAGTTATTCTTCAAAAATGGCAAGTATGACAAATATACACATTCTTAAACAAACAACCTAATGTATTAGTAATAAAAAAGAGCAGTTTGACTTTAACTTTAGCAGAGTCAAAAATCGATAAAATTTATTTTCATTATTCAAATGTTCATAGGGCAAGGTATATCTCCTTCTCAAAAATGGCAACCTATTTCCAGGTCAAAGCCCTTTAAAACTCTGTGTTGTCATATCTGATTATATCATTGCCACTTTCATCAGAGAACTACTGAATTATTTCTTAGTGATGCTTGGACTGGTACAGTTCACGATAATTTATAGAGAATAGCTTTAATAGTTCTTACCATGCACATAGACAGTGAATTCCAGCAAACCATAAACAACCACTAAGGTCCATAATCCGTCAGAATAATTTACTTTGCCTTTAGTAATTATTAAGTCATGTTTAAATGCCCGGGGGCATGCTTAAATGACTCTTTGAATTAGCAAGACTGATTACATTATGGTTGATCCAGCATTGCCAAGTAAAAACTCTTGGAAGATCTACATGTGTGTCCTCTCTCGAGACCTGTGGGAGTAAAAAGAATATTGTACTGGTGCTAACAAGATGCATAAGAATATTTCATCATTTAAATTATGAAACCAGTCCAGTTCTATCCAGTGCAAGAGAGCTTCCTATAGCAGGAAGCATCTCTTAACATGCTAAATTAGCAAGATCATAGAGCTGATTAGAGCGTGTCATCTAGCAGTAGTCCATTGCCCTTCCTAAAGGTCATCACAGGACAGAAACTGTACAACTATATTTTATATTTGATTCTATTCAAATAAAAACTTATTTTACCACTGATGAATATTGCTTCACCAAAAAATTCTATTATGCTGTTAAAAATTATTTTAAGCCCAGACAAGCCAGAGGACAAAGAGCTGGTGGCCTGGAGCACCCAAGTTCTGCCAATCCCCAGACCCAACACACTTCCCGGTGACAATCTCCCTGATTTAGCCAGCTCTACCCCTGGTTTCACATTCCAAAACTTAAAACTGCACAGAAATAGGTAGTTTTTGGATATCCTATATAGAAGTACCAGGGTACATTAGCCACAATATTCCCCACATCCTGTAAAACTCAGTGAACAACCATCAACAACCCCCACTATATTGCCCAGCCATACAAGAACACTCAAGCTGCAACCTGTAATGGTCTTAGTGGTAAAGCAACACAGAATTCCATTAAGTTCTGTGAATGAAGTCACCTGCCAAGATGATTCAAGCAATAATGATGAGCTGTATACCTTTCGAATAAGGAATTTCAAAGGGACCTGTTAAGGATGCATAAGGAGCTCAAGGAAGAAATAGAACACAGAGCCAATAAAATGCAAGAGGACTTGAAAGTAGAAGTGGGGAAAATGGAAATGGAAATGTAAACATAAATATAGAAGTTAAAATGTGATTGGGGAAATGAAAAAACTTATTGGAAAGCCTTCACAGCAGAGTAACAACCAATGAGGACAGAATCAGTGAGCTCCAAGATGAGGTTCAGAGACTTTCTAGGCAACAGCAGAAAACGGAAAAAAGACTCACAGTAAATGAACAGACAACAAGAGATAACCGAGATGAAGCCAAAAGGAATAACATAGGAACATTGGAGTCCCAGAGGGATAAGAAGAAAATCCTGATGAAGAAGCAACTATCAAGGCAATCATTGCTGAGAAGTTCCCAGAATTAAGGAGTACTTGCTCCAAAATCAGGAGGCCAGAAGGGTACCATCTAAAAGAAACCCAAATAAGAATACTCCAAGACATATCCTTATCAGAATAACAAGAACTGGAGATAGAGATAGAATAATGAAAGCAGCAAGATCAAAGAAGAAAATCACATCACTTGACCACTCGAATCCCGTTATTCATCGACTTGCTTGAGCGGGCGCCAGTAACATTTCCATTGACCCTATCACGTGCCAATGTAGCCCAATGGCATCTGGTTGATTCAGGAATATGAAGAGCCTTAAACTGTTCCTTCAGGGTCTTGAAGAAGAAGACTGACCATCTTGTGGGTGGGCAGCCACGTGATCTTTTGACATCCTGTGGGATCCAGTCGGTAATGGCTCTAGTCCAGTGGTTGTCTCCAAATAGCATTACATGTCCAGCCCATCTGATTTTTGATGCCTTGGCCAATGAGACAGAGTCCCTAATTCTAGAATAGCGATGGAGGTCAGAGCTCCGGATTCTTTCTCTCACTTGAGTGAGGCATGATATTCCAAGCATAGCTCTTTCAATTCCTCTCTGGGCGACCGAATAGCATTCTCATCCTGCTTTCGTAGGGCCCAGGTCTCTGAGGCGTATGGTAATGCAGGGATAATGGTGGAGTCAAGAGATGTGCCTGGAACCGGAGGATCTTTGTTCTTTTGACTATTTCTTCAATTTTTTTTAAGGCAATCCATGCCACTCCCTTCCCTCCTGAGCAGCTCAGGTTTTAGGTAGTTCATCATGTAGAATTCTTGACTTGGGTACACATAACTGCTGCATTTAGAAATGTCTGTTCCATTGAGAGTGAATGGGGCCTCCGGAACTAGTCTCATTTTTCATAAACATAGTTTTGCTGAGATTCAGCTGTAGACCATCTTTCCACATTCTTGGCCGAAGTCAGCCAGAATTTGTGCCGCTTGGCTAATGTTTGGTGTTTTTAGGACGATGTCATCAGTGAAGTGGAGGTGGTGTAGTTGCCGACCATCTATTTCACTCCCATTCCTTCCCATTTTAATTGTCTCATGATGTTCTTGAGGGTGGCGCTGAAGAGTTTTGGTGAAATGGTATCATCCTTTCGAACCCCTCTTTTGACATCAATGATCACTCCCTTGTAGAATGATGAGATTCTGGTGGTGAATACGTAATACAGTTCACAAAGGATCTTGATGTATTGGTTTGAATGCTCTATTTGGTTAGGGCTTCGATGACAGCTTCAGTCTCCACAGAATCAAAGGACGCAAATACACATGGCAGAGCAGATACCAGCTTTCTCCGTTGAACACCTTGCATTCCATGGACCACGAGAGCAATCTCCAATCTGAGTCCACCATCCCTATAGAGCCTAAGAAGAAGCCAGAGGAACTCCTACACCTTGCTGGCAGCGATCTTCACCATCCACTTTCAGCAACTTGTAAGATATCCACCCAAGAGTTTAAGCCAATCTCCAGCCCAGCTTGTCAGAAACCCACCCCTACATGGACCTACCCTTCAGAGACCTGCCCTTCAGAGGAGAGTATTTCAAGCCCAGGAGTGCTTGAGCCACAGACACAGATACACCCGCAGAGCAGATACCAGTTTTCCCTGTTGTGCATGGCCTCTGTGCTGCCCAGCGATTTATCTGCAAATTGCCATGAATATTCTGCCCACCCTCTGAGAGAGCCCCTCAAGGTAATGAGAATATAGTGCCTGCACAGCAGAGCCTGGCAAGCTGTTTCATGCATGTTCAATATGCCAAAACCAGTAACAAAGAAATCACATACAAAGAAAATCCCCAAGATTTACAGCAGAGTTTTCAGAGGAAGCACTCTCAGCCTGAAGATATCGTGAAAAGACTCAACGAAGTGAAGGCCTAATTAAGAATTATTTACCTGGTCAGACTCACATTCAGAGTTGAAGGAAAGATACATAACTTCATGGATAAGCAACAGCTCAAGAACTTCATAGATTCAATACCAACTTTAAAAAGGAAAACTGAAGGTGCTACTGTAAGATATGACAAACCCTAAAAGCACAACAAATTCATTCAAAAAGATGGCACAAAATCTTATGACAATTATCTCTCTTGATGTTGATGGCCTAAATGCACCAATTAAGAGACACAGAGTGGCAAAATGGATTAACAAACTGAATCAAACATTCTGCTGCCTACAAGAAACACATCTGAATAATTAGAGGAACACAGCTTCAAAATCAAAGACTGGAAGACATTCTCCAAGCAAACAACTCCTCCAAACATGCTGGTGTGACCATACTAGTATCTGACAACATAGATTTTAGGCTGAAAAAGTTTATAAGGCACAGTGAAGGCCATTTCTTAAAATTAAGGTATATGTATACTGGGAAGAAATTACCAGGGTGTTACCAGGATGCATTACATATGTACCCAATAAGGGGACTGCAAAATACTTAAAACAATTGCTAATAGACTTCAAAGAAGACATTGACAATAACACAATAGTAATCAGACACTTCAAAACTGCTTTATCAACTCTTGAAAGGTCGACAATACTGAAACACACTTAGAAAATACTGGCCCTGAGGAAATCATGGAATAAAGAGGGTTGGCTTTTCATCCCCAAAAAAGCTGAATACACATTTTTCTACTGCACACAGAACATTCTCCAAGATACACCACATACTGAGCCGCAAAGTATACTGCAATAAAATAAACAAGATAGAAATTGTGTCAACTATTTTCTTAGACCATGATGCAATGAAAATGGAAGTTAACCACACACAGAAACAAGGAGTTAAACCAAATACCTGGAAACTGAACAGTTCACTGCTGAACAACCAGTGGGTTATAGAAGAAATCAAAGAGAAAATGCAAAGATTCCTGGAAACAAATGAAAATGAAGACACCAACTATCAGAACTGTTGGAACACAGTAAAAGCAGTGTAAAGAGGAAAGTTCATAGCTCTGTAAACAGTCATCAGGAAAAAAAAGGGGCCCACATAAATAACCTGACTTCACAGCTCAAAATATTAGAAAAAAAGACAACAAAAAGGAGCCGAACCCAGACAGAAAGAAGGAAATAATAAAACTTAGAGAGGAAATCAACGAGCTGGAAACCCAAAAAACAATCCAAAAGATTAATGAAACCAAGAGCTGGTTCTTTGAAAAAAATAAACAAGATTGACATAACACATGCAAGACCTGTAAGGAAAAGGAAAGAGAGAACCCAAATAAATAGAATCAGAAATAAAAAATGGGACATCATAAAGAAAACACAGAAATCCAAAATGTCATCAGACATTTTGAGAGCCAGAATGCCACAAAACATGAGAACATAGAAGAAATGGATAAATTCCTGAAGTCCTATAACCCTCCCACAACTGAAATAAGAAGACATGCAATACCTGAGTAAGCCTATCACCACCAAGGAAATTGAAACAGTAATTAAAAAAGTCTGCCCAAATACAAAAGCCCAGGTCCAGTTGGATTCACTAGTGAATTCTTCCAAAACTTTAAAGAGGAACTACTGCCAATCCTTTTCAAGTTCTTCCAGTAAATAGGAGAAACAGAAACACTCCCAAATAGCTTCTATGAGACACATATCACCCTGATACCCAAAGCTGGCAAAAGACAATACAAAAAAAAGAAAACTACAGACCAGTCTCCTTATGAAAACAGATGCTAAGATATTCAACAAAAAACTAGCAAACAGAATCCAAAAACTCATTAAAAAGATTCTACATCATGACTAAGTAGGATTCATCCTAGGAACACAAGGATGATTCAATATTCACAAGTCAATCACCTTTTCCAACTTCAAACTATACTACAAAGCAGTAGTAAAGAAAACAGCATAGTATTGGAATAAAAACAGACCTGTAGACCTCTGGAATAGAGTTGAGTATCCTGATACCAGCTTCAAATACATGGATCATTTAATCTTCAATAAAGGAGCAAAAAGTACCAAATGAGCAAAGAACTCCTCCTCAACAAGTGGTGCTGAGAAAAACTGAGCAGCTACATGTAAAAAAAAATGAATATGGACCTCTGTCTAACACCATGCATCAAAATCAGATCAAAATAGATTAAAAATCTCAATATAAGACCTGAATCCATAAAGTACGTTGAAGAAAATAAAGGAAAAGCCCTCCATGACATTGATGCTAAAGACATCTTCAAAGATGAAACACACTAACAAAACAACTAGAAACAAAGATGCGACTACATGAAACTAAAAAGCTTCTTCACCTCAAAAGAAACAGTGACTGAGATACAAAGACAGTCCACAGAATGGGAAAGAATTTCATCCAATACCCATCTGATAAGGGGGATATTAAAATACAGGGGGAAGATTGACAAGAATAGAAGCATAAAGGAGAAGGGACTCTTGTCCATTGTTGGTGGGAATGTTGACTAGTATAGCCTTTTGGGAAAACTATATGGACATTCCTCCAAAGACTAGAAATTGAGCTCTCATTTGACCCAGCCATACCACTCCTTGAAATAAACCCTGGAAGCCAAAAACACACAGCTGAAACACCATCTGCACTTTTATTTTAATAGCAGCACTATTCACAATAGCCAGCATCTGGAACAACCAGAGTGGCCTGAACTGATGACTGGTTAAAGAAATTTTGGAACATCTACATAATGGTATACTATGCAGCTGTTAGAAAAAATGAATTTACGAAATTTGCCTGTAAATAGATGGACATGGAGAGGATCATGTTGGAGTGACATTAGCCAGAAGGAAAAGACAGATTATAGAATGCATTTATTTGCATGACATAAATATATTTATGTCATGCAAATAAATGCATTCTATATCTGTCTTATATATATGTCTATATGGTATATATATAGGTGCTGATATATATATACACACACACTAGTGCCTATATGTATGTCTATATATAAATATATATGTATTTATGTCATGCAATATAAATGTATATTTATGTCATGCAATATAAATATATATTTATGTCATGTCTTATACATATGTCTATATATGTGGTATATATAGGCACTGGTATACATATACCAGTGCCTATATGTATGTCTATATATAAATATGCATATATATTTATGTCATGCAAATAAATACTATGATACCAATATCCAAGGTCAGGCAAAACATGGATCAATAGGTCTGTCAAAGGCACAATCTACCAGAAATGTGTGGGAGTCAGAGGTTAGGTAAGCCAGAGAAGGGAACATTGTGCTAATAATTGTTGAAAGTGATAATACGAGCCTACAACTGAACATTGAATATAAACAAACAAAAAGATACAGATGACAACCTCTAAATGTACATATTGCAATCCGCAATGTGTAAAAAGAAGGAAGAGAGAAAGAAAGAGAAAGAGAACGAGAGAAACGAGATAAGGAATCTGACATAGAGGCCTGCTCTGTGGTGGAGGGAGGGAATTGGGGACATTGGTGCTGAGAAATGGGCACTGGTGGAGGGATGGGTGCAGGAACACTGTATGACCATCTTTGTAATTATCTATCTCACGGTGGTATAATAAAATATTTAAAAAATTATTTGAAAATGTTATATTATTTCATAATAAAGGTAAACTTATAAATTTGACATAAAACCCACTATGGGAATTTAGAGAGTATATAAGCTTTCTGAACTTTTAGCAATTATCTCACTGAAAACAATTAAAACTTTATCAAAGTTATAAGAAAAAATTTATTGAACTATTTGTCTAATCAAATTAATTTTATATTATATCAAATTGAAGGTTATAGAAGACTGACCATAGACTGACTATAGATGTTTGTGGAAAGCAAAAAATTAGTTTTTTGGCTTGATGGAAATACTTTTATAATAACTAATTCTTAACAAGCACTACTGGAAAATATGAACACCTTTGATGTATGCCTCACGGTTGGGAGAAGATATTTAACATCAATCACCTGATGACAGTTTAATATTCAAGGTTCATAAAGTGCATGTAAACTTAACAATAATGAAGCAACTTTGTCAAAAACTGATGGGAATAGATTAAAAAAATACCCTAAAGATCTACAGATGTCTATAGATAGATATATGGAAAAATGTTTTCTATCACTTGGCAATATATTTTTAGTTCAATTTTCCACACTAAAGTTTAAGCCCAGATATACATTTTAAATGCATATTTGCATGTAAGTTTATTTTAAGGTAAGGATAACTTTCACAAAATGTTTAACTGTCATATTTCACTAATTACTTGCTAAATTATCTTTTAGAAAATAAAGCATCTTCAGTGTTTTCTGATGTAAATAAATTTATGTGTTTTCTTGGTAGTTGAGTTACTGTTATTCTGGTAGATTATTCAACTCATCAAGATATTTTTATAAAGTAATAGTTTATATACATATCTTGTAAAACAATGCAGTATTTTCCGATGACTAGTATTTCAGTGAAAAAATGAGCATGCTTTATTTCCATTTTTCTAGGAATTAGAGATAAGAACAAATTCTAAGTAAAATGAAATAATTTTATAATGAAGCCTGTCTCTGTTTGTGTTGACCCGAATATAATTTTAGTATGCATCTCAGAATTTTAATTTATAAAAATTGGGGCTGAGCGATAGCCCAGCGGGTAGGGCGTTGCCTCGCAAGCGGCCGCCCATGCCGGCCCGGGTTCGATCCCCGGCATCCCATATGGTCCCATATGGTCCCCCGAGCACCGCCAGGAGTGATTCCTGAGTGCAGAGCCAGGAGTAACCCCTGACCCAAAAAAGCAAAAAAAAAAAAAAAGAATTTTAATTTATAAAAAATTATTTTCATGCCTATATCACAGTTTTTAGTCTACCTTTTCTCTCTTAATGCTCACACAAATATTGTGTACAAATGACAACACATGATATTTTGATTTTTCTGGAAAATGCTTTCTTTTGAAAACGTCTGCAAAGCTTAAAAACTAGTAAGAGCTTTTTATTCCCTTGAGCAAACATCTGCATGCTAATACAAAAAACTTGCAATGTCTTTTAACAGGTCAACAAAATCACCTTCCTTTTCTACTTTGACAAGATTTTTCTGAGTTACTCACACAAAGCCTGGAGTCATGAAGTGTAAATGCACACAAAATTAATGTTACTAGTTCCAGAGCCTAAAAGTGAAATGAACAGGATAGAAGACCAAGTGATCACAGATGGCATTTAAAGTTACAGTACATATATTAAAATACATTCACTTCCTGAAAGTCACTAACAATTATATCAGATAAATTTTAATTATTATTGTAAAACCTGGAAATACTCAAATATAGTTAAATTTTGGGTGGTAACTAGATTAAGGAAATTACTTTAATGCTTCACAGATATCCTATATTTATTCTTCTGTTTTATATTAGTCATATTCCTATATAAATTAGTAATATGTTTAGAAACAGTGCTGTTCTCTTTCTTGAAGATTCCCATTCCTGTATCTTAAATGTACTTGACTGTTTTATTATTGTTGTTTGTTTCTTTGGGGGTCATAGCTGGCAGTGCTCAGAAATTACTCCTTGCTGTACACCACGGGATGATTCATCAAGAGGCTTGAGGGACCATTTGTGGTGTGAGGGACCCAGCCTGGGTTAGCCACATGCAAGGCAAGTACCTTTATCCACTGTATTATTGCTTTGGCCTGAACTCCCTTATTTCAGTTTAACAAACACTTTGCCTTATCTGACTCACTTTTTAATTCTTTCCTCTAGATGAAGCCAAGAACCATGAAAACTGAGGAAGAATTTATAATCTTGATCCTCACTGGATTTTCCCTACAACACCCTAATTTCCTTTGAAAAAACATTTCTCTAACCTGAACAATGCTTCTGTTCATGCAAATATTTTGTGCTATGTTTTCTTATTAGAATACCTAATTCAACAAAGAATTTGCTCTTCAGATTAGACATCTTAAGCAAAAGTAACAAATTGTTATACAGTTGTGACTTGGTGTAACTTGTTGTAACTTGTAAGGCACCTTTCTTTGCACACAGCAATCCTGGGTTCAACCCTAGAACTACATAGGATCCTCTAAATTCCACCAGTAATGATCCCCTTGACCAGAGCCAGGAGTAATCCCTGAATACATCTGAGTGAGACCAAACCCTAGTGAATGTTTAAGCAGAAAGGGAACTCTCATTCAAAATGTTATTGTGAGGTGACAGTATATTTACTATATTTATAAAGTGCATATACTATCCATGAAAAACAAGATCTGTTGAAAACAGAAAAAACTTCTGCTTATTTAATGATGTGTAGGGTAATGTGTTTGATTGAATAACATCAAATAATTTCAGTCTGTTGCTTGCAGTGTTTACTGCATTTTTGTTTCATCTCTACTTGCATGTTCTAATTTAAACTTTAATATGATTAGAGAATTTCTTTGTCCCTTCAAAATTATTAACCATCTTCATATGGTATAACACATTAACTTGATTTGGAATTGCCTTATATCAGTCTATACCTCTGGGGAGTGGGGTTAACACTGCAGCACCCAGCGGGTAGTTCTGTGCTCAAGAGCGACTCCTAGATGTTCTTTGGGGACATTGTGGTGCAGCAATTTCACATATATGGTGCCAGGGATGAAAGGAAACATCATCCACCTTTTGCTATCTCTCAGACTCCTGAATCTGTGTCTTTTATATTACAGCTAGTATGCCACCTAGTAATCATACTATATATGAGTTATTTCTCAAATTTGTTATTTTTCCTGAGTGATTGTGTTTAAAAACATGGGATATTTTTGAGACCAGAGAGTTAGTAAATGAGCTACGCCACTTTGATAATCGTGATGCAGTGAACCCCAGTTTGATTCCTAGTACCAGGTAATCCCCTAACATCACTGGAAACACTCGAAGTGCAGAGGCCTGACATGTAGGAGGGCACACAATGAGTTGTTGGGCCCTTGCATGATCCACTGGTCTGGTTAGACAATAATCACTGGGAAGACCCCTCAGCCTCCAGAGCAGTACTTGTGAGAACCTGTATCCTTCCACAAAAAGAAATCTGGCAGATTAATTGTTGTTATTTAAAAAGGACAATCAACTGTTTGGTTTCAATGGATATATAATGCCAATAAACAAAAATTAGAATTGATTTTATGATAATAATTAATTTTGAATGAGGTCAAAGGGTTTATTTTATTCCAATCTGAAGTAAAATAAACATGTCCTGTATTTTATGTATACAAAACTCCTTATGTATTGTTTATGTTTCTACATTGTTGTGCTAGTGGATTTTCCTAAACAAAGTTGAGTCACAAATCCCTTTGAATTTATTATTAGAAACTTCTAATCTGCTAGAAACTACTTGGCAGGGGATAGAGGGATTATGGAAGATTAGAATGATTCAGTTCCTAAGTACTGTATTTTTGTGTATTGGCATTTTCCTCAAAGGTCTAAGGCATCTTAACTGAAAATGCTTAAACATTTATTTCAGTGTAAATTTTGGAAAAATAAGTATAAAAAATTAGTTGAGTATCTTTAAGGTATAAGGAGCATAGGTATCATCTAATTTTGTACAAACTTTATAGAAATCAGTACTATATATATTTATGCACTAAATAAAAATGAAACTACAAAAAATACTTCAATATCTTTGTTCCAGCTATGAAATATAGTTTTAGCTAGAAAGTGAAAGGGTTTTATCTTTAAATAACTCATATTTAAAAATTCCTTATAGTTCAACACAATATTTAAATTAACTAGAACGCAATATTTCTATATGAGAAAAAAAATCACAAGTTTTGCTATAACATCCATGTGTGTTAATAAACTTCTCATTACAATATCTCACATTATCATCAGATCTATGCTTGCAAAATTATTTTAATCAGAATGATAGTTCTGCATTTTTCCACATTCCACATTATGTGGAATGATATCTTCCACTTATGTGGAAATATAGGTCTACAGCTGAATCTCAGCAAAACTATGTTCGTGAAAAATGAACTAGTTCCAGAGGCCCCATTCACTCTCAATGTAACAAACATCTCTGAATGCAGCAGTTATGTGTGCCTAGGTCGATAAGTCAACATGATGAATGACCTGAAACCTGAGCTGCGCAGGGGAAGAGAGTGGCATGGAATGCGTTCAAAAAGCATAGAAGAAATAGCTAAAAAGGTAAAGAACTGGGCCGGAGCAATAGCCCAGTTGGTAAAGCGCTTGCCTTGCACACAGCCGCCCATGCTGGCCCAGGTTCGATCCCCGGGATCCCATATGGTCCCCGAGCACTGCCAGGAGTAATTCCTGATTGCAGAGCCAGGAGAAACCCCTGAGCATTGCTGGGTGTCACCCAAAAAGCAAAATAAATAAACAAACAAACAAATAAATAAATAAATAAATAAATAAAAGACAAAGAACCTCTGGCTCCAGTCACATCTCTTCAATGCCACCTTTCTCCCTGCATTAACATATGCCTCAGAGACCTGGGCCCTACAAAAGCAGGATGAGAATGCTATTCATGTCTCCCAAAGAGGAATCTAAAGAGCTAAGTGTGGAATATCACGCCTCACTCAAGTGAAAGAAGGCATCCGGATTTCCGACCTCTGTCGCTGTTCCAGAGTCAGGGACGCTGTCTTGTTTGCCAAGGCATCGAAAATCAGATGGGCTGGACATGTAATGCGATTTGGAGACAACCGCTGGACTAGAGCCATTACCGAGTGGATCCCACGTGATGTCAAAAGATCACGTGGCCACCCACCTACAAGATGGTCAGACTTCTTCATCAAGACCCTGAACGAACGGTTTGAGGCTCTTCGATTCCTGAAGCAACCAGATGCCATTGGGCTACACTGGTATATGATAGGGTCAAATGGAAATATTACTGGTGCCTGATTGAGCATATCGATGAATAACGTGATGTCAAGTGATCAAGTGATCTGTATTGCAAACAGTAATGCCCAGAATAAAAAGAGAGAGTGAGAAAGAGAGACTGAGAGAGAGAGAAAAAAGAGAGACTGAGAGAGAGAGAGAGAGAGAGAGAGAGAGAGAGAGAGAGAGAGAGAGAGAGAGGAAAGTGCCTGCCATAGAGACAGATGGGATGGGGATTGGCAGGAGGGAAATGGAGGACTTGGTGGTGGGAAATGCAAACTTTGGAGGGTGGATGTTGGAACATTGTCTGAAACCTAATATGAAGCAGCTTTGTAAGTGTATTTCATACAGGGATTCAATAATAAAATAATAAAATAATGAAATTTGTGTGTATACAAAACTAATCTCTTAAGGACTTCAACAGGAAATATACAAAAGGGTGCTGGAACACTGTGTAACCGAAACCCAGACATGAACATCTTTTGTAATTGTATATCTCACAGTGGTATAATAAAATATTAAAAAAATAAAAAAATAAAAAAACTTGAATAGTTAAGCATTACTTTTTTTTTATTATACCACAGTGAAACATACAATTACAAAGGTGATCATAATTGGTTCTTGGTAATACAGTATACCAGCACCCATCCCTCCACCAGTGCCCCATTTCCACCACCAATGTACCCCACCCCCTCCTGCCCACCCCCATGCTGCCTTAATAGCAGGTACCCCAGTTTCCTCTCTTCTCTCTCTGTTCTCTCTCTGTCTCTGCATCTCTCTGCCTCTTATTTTACACATTGTGGCTAGCCCTGCAGGTATTTAGAGTTTATCACTTAAGTCTCTTTGTGTATATTCAATGGTGAGTCTTAATCTGCCATTACCATTTCCCACATTTAGTAAAACACTGGTATCTATTTATGTCGTATTAATGAATGCAGTCATTCTATATCTGTCCTTTTCCTTCTGACTAATTTCACTCAGCATGATAGTCTCCATGTCCCTCCATTTGCAGGTAAATTTTATAATGTCATCTTTTCTGACAGCCGCATAGTATTCCATAGTGTAGATGAACCACAGTTTCTTTAGCCAGTCCTCTGTTCTCGGGCATTTAGGTTGTTTCCAGATTCTAGCTATAGTGAATACGCAGAGATGAATAAAGAAGTACAGATAGTGTTTCTGCTATGTGTTTTTCGGTCTCGGGTATATTCCCAGGAGTGTTAAGCATTACTTTTTTTTTTTTTTTTTTTTCTTTTTGGGTCACACCGGCGATGCTCAGGGGTTACCCTGGCTCTGCACTCAGGAATCACTCCTGGCTGTGCTCGGGGACTATATGGGATGCCGGGATCGAACCCGGGCCGGCAGAGGCCGGCGCGCAAGGCAAACCTCTTACCCGCTGGGCTATCGCTCCGCCCAAGCATTGCTTTTTAAGTCTATTCTTTTTTGCTTTTTTGGGTCACATCCGCAAAGCTCAGGGGTTTCTCCTGACTCTGCACTCAGGAATCACTCCTGGCAGTGCTCAGGGGGACCATATGGGATGCCGGGGATTGAACCCGACCGGCTTGGGCCTGCCGCGGCAAGGCAAATGCCCTACCTGCTGGGCTATCGCTCGGGCCCCTAAGTCTATTCTATTGTTTCGTCTTCTACCAGTTTGTATGCTCCTGTGATATCCATGATCACATTGCTGTCTGATTTCATAGCAAGTCTTCAGTTTGGTTATAATAACATGTCAGCTCATTCTTGCTCATTTCCTGATTAGAGGTGGAAGTAACATTCAGTTCAGTAATTTCCTCAGTATATTCCCTCTGTACTTACTGAAATATTTTTTTTAGCTATGAAGTATTAGAGAATGGCAACTGTATTTTTCTTCATGAGGAACACATCTTTTAAAGTGTGACTTTGTAAGGTTTAACAGTGTGATCAAAATAAGGTATTCACTACTTCAAGCATAAGCCTCCATTATCAGGTAACATCTGAAGATGGGACCATCTGTCATTTAGTACCTCACACTGACAGGAAATCATTTTTGATGAGTGTAAAACTGGATTTCAGCCAAATAAAATTAATGCATTTTAATTTTTTAATTAATGCATTTTTAATTTGTATTAATTTGAAGACACCAAATCAAAGGCATTCATTCATTCAATCATATACACTTTTGTTCTATGAAAATATGAGTTCCAACTATACAAAAGGCTCATGGGATCTAGAACACAGAACAATTTTTTATTAGCATATATGAGTTTATAAATAGACATAATTTTTATGTTAATGTTTCAATATAAATATTCCTATAAAACAGAAGATAGAGTAGTAAATTATTATATAATCAAGCTTTCATGATGATGATTTATTTTGCTTTTGAATAATAAAAAACAATAAAAAGCATGGGACTACCACTGTCTTGGTGCTTAGGTAGCTCCCAACAACTCTTAGGCTTCATGCAATGCTAGGGATTAAACCTGGGCAGGCAAACCATGAGCTCCAAGTAATTTATCTCTCACCCTTATTCTCAAACAAGTTTTAAATTCAAGTTTTTGAGACATAGTTAAATCAAGTGGTACTGTATTTTCTTTTCTACCAAGGCGGAATTTCCAAAGTAGAAATAATTAATTTCCTAATATCCATCAGAGCCCCACATTAGTCACCAGCATCACAGATTACAACTTTATGTTATGACAAACACTATGCAGCTTTGTCTCTCACAGAATTTTGACTTGAAATACATGAAAATAGCATTATTTCAGAACTCATTTTGACATGTCTCTTGTTATTCCTCCCATCATTCTCTCCCCTAGTTTGACTTGTATGCTATGTTGGAAAAAATTTTGAGAAATTTCTTTTAGACTGAAAGCAGTGATTTTGATGTACACTCTTTCACAAAACCATTTATGGTTTGTGCCTCAGGCAGCAAAACTCATCTAAAAAAGCCAGCTAAAGTTCTTGTTAGCCAGCAAAATAAAATGTAAGTTTTGTTTACAGTTATCAGAGTTGACAGTGTGTGCCAATTCTCAGGGCCACTCAAGGGTGGGAAAGTGTGTGTATACCTCAGTGTATGTCAAAGGAGCCTATACTAGAACAGTTACTTTATCAGAGGAGACACATTTGACTCTGTAAGGTACAAATTGCAACAGAATTGCAAAGAGTAAACAGCTCCCTCAGGAGAGTGAATGGACCAAAAACTAGTGAAAAAAAATATAAAGATGAGAAAAGGGTTCGGAAGAGTCTGAAAGAAAATCATATTTATGCGTAAAAATACACACGCACACAAAATATTATCAATTAATTATGCATTAGAGTCCTTCAAATAATAGTTTAAAAAGTAAATCTGAAATAAAATTGTCCAAATCTGCCTCCTCAAGACCAATTTAATCTTACTGGGCTTCCATCACAATACCTGGAAAAGCTTTTGTTCATAATTAAAAGTTTCCTGCCCAAAATAAAATAGTTATCATAGACTAAACAGATTTGGTTTGGGATGAAATTTTAAATGATTAATTTATATTATAATAGGGTTGACAGTGGAAGCTTGAGTTTTATAATAAGTGTTGGAAACGTTTTGTTCTTTACAGATGCAGTCCAGATTAGATTGCTTATTTTGCTACTGTTGTTTCAATCTCAATCTGTGAGTCCAGGAGGCAAGGAAAATACAATCATTCCATTCTGGCAGATTACCAGAAGGCATAATTAAGCAAACACCAAGTTAATTGCTTTCTTGAAATCAGTAAAATAATTTGAGGTCAAGAGTGCATATGCAGAAAAGAAGAAAAGAGAGCAAGAAAGAGAGCAAGAACTAGAGATAAAAAATGGCAGAGGATATCTTTACGTGTCAATGGCACATAAATATGCAAGAACATATCCGCAAATTGTAGAAAATAAAAGAAATGAGTGGAAAGTGGTATTTAATACAGGGAGCATTTCCTGAGTATCTTTGATGGCATGATTTTTTTAAAAACCTTAGAGATTGACTTTAAACAGAGTTTTCTATAGCTAATTTTTTTTTGGAAACATACCCACAATATATTCCTCATTGATTTAAAAATATCCTAAGAATATACAGGGATTTGAGAAGTCCTAGAGTAAGTACATCTGTTTAACACATCATTGTTCTAACATCAAGGATATATATTAGTACCTAACACTGCTCAATATTTATTTGGGCAATGTAAATGAAGTAGGAATTATAAAAATAAAAAACAATAACCAAGGACAAGTGTCTTAGCAGAAAGCTCAAAAGATTTTACGACCAAAAAGATTTGAATTTGATATAAAGTTAGAAGAAAACATCTTAGTATGAGAACAAGGATATTACTTGAAAACCCCAAAGACTTTCTCCAAACATAACATTTGTGGAGGCAGGAATTTTAATAAGAAGGCCCTACAATTTATTAAGTGAAGATTTATGAATACAATAACCAGACTTGAACGGCCTGTTCATTAAAACCACCCAAACCCATAAGGAAAGATTCACTTCTGTAACTGCACATGCTTCTTATTGCTAAACGACTTTCACATTGAGGCGTTCATCTAGTATGGGGCAAAAATAAACACACATGTGCATCACCTCAAAGAACAGACTATGCACAGAGATTCATGGCTTTCCAATAGAGTATTATTTAGTTTCAGAATATAAATTTTGGAGGATATAATGTTAAACAGTGAACTTAGAAATGAGATATTCTTTGGTGTCTTTAACAAATATTTGGGAAGAAGTGGTAAGAACTGATCTTACAGAACTTGAATGAGGGAGCTGAAACAACATAATCTCGCTATATTTATTTTCTTTGAGTATTCGCTTGTCATGAATGTAAATAATGTGTATTAAAGGTCACATTATTGCTTCTTGATTTTGCTTCTCTTCTAACAATATCAGTCATTTGTGGCTTCTGATGTTCGAAGGAAACTGAATTTGTGTGTGCCTCATCTGGTTACTTATTCTGCCTTATGACTTATTATATCTGGAAATACTCAATTCTTTGCAGAGGTTTGCTATATCTGCCTTTGTTGTTCTTATACTTTCTATATAGACTGCACAACCCCCTTTGTTTAAATGGAGTGTTTGCCCTGCCGGATATTGTACTGAGATCTTATCACATACAAATGCAGTTCCATTCTTTCAGTTGTTCAAGTCAGAAATACTGGCTGAGTCTTAACCCTTCTCATTATCATTCAGCTTCATCAGAAAATATTTTTAGTTACATCTCTCACCATCCTCATAAGGTCTATGTTGTCTTTCAGAAAGTTTTACCTTAATAGTTTCAACACTTGATTGCTATTCTTGCTTATATTATTTGCTTATGTAATGCTCTAATTGCTTACTGGTATACAAATAAATGATTTTAAATTGTTAACCATATCATGTCATACTTTAATTCAAATCGCCACTGTCTGCATTCATAAATTTTGACTTTGAAATCAAAGACTTCAAAGGCCTATCTGATAAGGAATCTCATGTCTTTCCCTGAACTCATTCAAACTTCTCTTTTGTGGATCATTTTCACTCAGTTCTATAGGCTTCCTTTCTTTTATAAAGTAGGTAAAAGCTTTGTATATGATGTTAATTTGCTTAGAAAGTTTCTTTCTTTCTACAAACCTATGGGAAAATTCTCATTTCCCATCTTTACTTAAAATTGCCCCTATGGAATTCTTCCTCTTATTCTAATTACAACTGCAAACTCATTCATTATGTATTCATATTCTATTTTTAGTTTGTTTTCTCCCAATTTTCAATTTTTCATTCAGAGCTATGATACATGTTTTTGGACCTCTGGTATTTAATTGTCTTTTTATTTTGTTTTCATATATGTATATTTATGTGTGTGGGGGGGGGTGTCTGTAAGACTTAGGTGAATTAAGTCTAATTAATTGTCAAAAAATAAAATTTTTTGACCATCCATTATTACAATGTTAGTTTTCTGATTTAAGTATTAATTATTATATATTTTCCCACAGTAAATGTGGATAAGTTTTCTAAATGACTGAGACAATAAGTTACAGAGTAAGAGGTAACATTTTAGATATGTAGATGATAAATTAGCATTGAAAGATAAATTAAAATTTAATGATAAGAAAAACATGGACCAGAGCAATAGTCCAGAGGGTAGGGTGTTTGCATTGCACGCTGCCAACATGGGTTGATGTGTGGCATCCCATATGGTCCCCTGAGCACTGCCAGAGTAATTCTGAGTGCAGAGCCAGGAGTGACACCTGAGCATTGCCAGGTGTGACCAAAAAGAACAAAAATTCCTAGTAAAAATTCACCTAAGTCTTACAGACACCCCCACATATGAATGTATAGATATATTTATAACAGCTATATCTCTTGCAAATTTTTCCTTCTAGATTTGCAAACATATTTTCTTCTAAACTTTTAAACATAACGGATACATAGCACATGAGACAGAAATGTACATGTATGAAAACATGCTGAACACTATATTCTTCCAGGGGAAAGTACAAAGTAATGCACAAAAATATACTATACTATATTCCTATTAGTAAACAAAATATGGAATAAGAACAACTCTAACTGGTGAAATGGGGAATAAGAGCTGTTATTAATTACAAACGGAACTAGAGAGCCACTTTGGAAGATATTTTTGTTGTTTGCTACAAAACTGTATATGCTATACAGTTTGCTTGAAATTCTGTTTTTTTTGACAATGTCAAAGAATTTTTTTAAGTATTTTATTATACCACCATGATATACAATTACAAAGATGTTAATATTTGGGTTATGGTCATACAGAGTTTCAGCACCCATCCCTCCACCAGTGCCCATCTCCCACCATCAATGTCCCCGGTTCCCTCCCTCAGCCTGCCTCCATGGCAGGTTCTTTATTTCTTTCCTCTCTATCTCTTTCTCATGTCAAAGAATTTTATATGTTCATATATAAACTTGCAAAAAGCATTTTAAAGTAGCTTTTCTTATAATTGTCAAAAAATGGAAACCAAAATTTCCTTCCATAGGTGAATGACAAAATAAATTAGGCACATTAATAATACTCAAAATTACTCACTATAAAAATAAATAGGGGCCGGAGCGATAGCCCAGCGGCAGGCGTTTGCCTTGCATGCGGCCGGCCTCTGCCGGCCCGGGTTCGATCCCGGCATCCCATATGGTCCCCGAGCACCACCAGGAGTAATTCCTGAGCAAAGAGCCAGGAGTAACCCCTGAGCACCGCCGGTGTGGCCCAAAAAGCAAAAAAAATAAATAAATAAATAAATAAATAAATAGAAAGTCATCATGAAAATATATCGAAAAATCTTAAATGTATATCACTAAATTAAATAAGACACTTTGAAAATGTTGTGTAATTCCAACTACATGGCATTTTAGAAAAAGCAAAACTATGCAGACAGAAAATATTCACTGATTGCCAGAGGTGGCTTTGGAATACAAAAAATTTTAGGGCTGTGAAAATAGTATGTATGATATTAAAATCATGGGAATGAGGTCTATAATTGTTACTGGTATTTGGCATATCAAATATGATATGGGTAGCTTGCCAGGCTCTGCCATGCAGGTAGTATACTCTTGTAGTCACCTCTGATCTCCTGCATTTATTAATGAACTGCGTGGCTTAGATCTCATTTCCATGACCTGATGGGATGGTTAGAGGATCTTTATGTTCCTGGAGCAAGCAGATGACCTTGGGCTCTACTAGCATGAGACAGAACATATGGAGATGTCACTGGTGCCCGCTCAAGCAAATCGATGATGAACAGGGAAGACAGTCATACAGTGATACAGTGATATTAAAATCAATGCACATTGCTAATTTTTCCCATACAAATACAATATACAACATTAGAAGTGAACCATATGTAATCAATGGACTTTGGCTATTATGATATGTCAGTATAGATTTTACCTTTGTAACTATGTACCATTATTCTGAGTTAACGTGACAAATATAATATTTTAATATTAATAATAGTATTTTTTGTGTCTATCTGAGGATCAGAGAATATGGAAAAATATTATATATATAAATTTTGTTAAAATTAAACTATTCTTTAAACAGTCTTAAAAACATGTCCAAGACATGCATACTTCTCTTATTACTAAATATTAATATGATTTGATAAGATTCTGAATTAATCTCATGTATCAGGGACAAAAACAGTGATAAAAGGGCTAACATCTAAAATAAAAATACTCACAAACCTCAAAAAGAAATAAAATTCTTAATCATAAAGTGTGAAGAGTATCTGAATAGCCTCCTCTTTGAAATGATACAAAGACGGCTAATAGAAACATGAAAATATCAGATCATCAGTAATTATTAGGGGAATGCAAGTTAGAAAGACTATATAATATTGGTTAATACCAGTGCTATATACAATAAAGACCAAAACCATTAAGTATTAGTGGGGATGGAATTTGCATTCTCTTAGTCAGATATGAGTGCTATCTAGAGGAAATTTGAACAACTTAAATAAAATGAAAGAAACTACTGTGTTCTTAATTACATTTTTCTTCGTAAGGTTGCTTCATGAAACTTACTGATATTGGATTGTTGGGAATAAAATTATCATATTTATAACAACTGTATTCTAAAAACAACCAAAATTCAAAGACTTAGAAGTGCTTAATATAATATATATCCTTTATCTTAATCGATTAATATAAAACTTTTATGACAAAAGCTATTGCCCTGTTGTTTCTATAGAGATTGAAGGGATAAAAATGATAAGTGATTTATCTCAGATCATCAGGATTATGCTAAGAATAAAAGCATGGCTATCTAAATACTTAAATCCAAATGCCAATCTTTGTCACCTTCATCTTTTTAACATCAAATAATGACATATAGTCTATTTAATTTTATTATAAATTTAATTCATTGATTGTTTTGGGACCACACTCAGTAGTTCTCAGAAATTACTCCTGACTTTCCTCAGTGATCTCTCCTGGAAATGTGCAGGGTATAATCTGTGATTCAGGGGGATCTAGCTGGGGTCTGAGAATGCAAAGGTATGCATCTTAACTTCTATACTATTTCTCCAGCCATATCGTTCATGTTAGTATCAAATTCAAGTAGAAAATAGTTCTTGAATGACTTCTTATATATCTACTTCCATTGCTTTGTGTTTATTAAAATTTAATCTTTTCATTAGCTCCATGTCACAAAACATGCTGGTCTCACTGAATTTTTGTTTTGTGAATTTTTCCACTTGTCATCTCTTTAGTTATTTGGGGAAATTTTTTTTTTACAATCTGAGAAATTGAAATTTTCTTATTTAAAAAAAAATTAACCCAAAGAATCTTATTTGGTTATTCTGTAGCTTAATATATTCAGAAGCTGACTTTTATTTTCTTTCTATACCACTTTGTAGGCAAATAAGAAAATGCTACTAACCAGGCTACAGCACTCTAGTGTATGACAAATATACTGAAGGCTATATTGTCAATATAAATGTAAATGAATGCTAGAAGTTGAAGTTTTAGATTTTTTTCTATTTTTCATAGTAAATGAGGGAATATTATTGAGAGGTAGGCTGGAGAGATAATAAAATGAGTAAGACATTGAATTAGCCTTGCACAT
>JAJIBD010028036.1:0-94578 GCA_021461705.1 Cryptotis parvus
GTATTTAAATGATAATTAAACACAGCACATAATATTTTGAGAACTCAAGAGAACACGGTATCAAACTGTGTGAATGTAATTCTCAGAATCAGTATATCTATTAGAATGTTCAAAATTGCTATGATTTATAAAGTCAAAGAGGTACAATAAAACTCAAAAATGTAATTCAAACTTATGCAAGATATATTGGGAAAAAAACAATTTATTAGAAAAATGAAGTAATCCAAGAAGGAATCTGTAAGAAATAGAAAAATAGTGTGTTATTTCAAAATTGAAATCATTATTAAAAGTGTTTCCCAATTAAAGCCCTGTACCAGATGAATTCACTATTGAATTTCAACAAACTTTCAAGGGAGAAAATTAGGTATGAACTTCACTTATATCACTTGTATCTTGTCTTCCCATTGTTCATCGATTTGCTCAAGCGGGCACCAGTAACATCTCCATACATTCTGTCACATGCTAGTGAAGCCCAAGGGCATCTGCTTGCTCCAGGAACATAAAGAGCCTCAAACCATTCTATCCGGTCATGGGAATGAGGTCTATAATTGTTACTGGTATTTGGAAAATCAAATACAACATGGGTATTTTGCCAGGCTATGCCGTGTGGGTGGGATACTCTTGTAGTCACCTCTCATCTCGTGCATTTTTGATGAACCGCCTTTATGACCATGAAAGCCAGGCTTATCATCAGCTCTTCTCTAGGTGGAGCTCTGACAAGCTGAGGATTCTGTATGTGGAAAATGGCAGTGCTCATGGTGTGGGGTTCCTCTGGCTTCTTGCAAGACTCTGCTGGGATGGCTAGCCAGGGCTAGAACCCGCCTACCCTCCCGGGTGTCTCATGATCAGCTGGGCACAGGGAGAGCCAATAGCAGCTCTGCCCGGTGTATGTGAGTCTGTATATGAACTTACCCGTGTATATGAATTTATCTTTCTCAAATGCAGTTAAAATCACACATAGTGTAAAGCCAAGATTACCTTGCTTCTACAGTAATACAATGCTATTGCAAACACATAATACTAGAGATCAATATATCTGTTAAAAACAAATGAATAAATTCTGAACAAATTGCCTGAGAACAAAATTTAACAATTGTAAGACATCATGCACTATAAATAATTGGAACTTATTCCAGAATTACACGTGTGGAACATGTGAAAATCTATAAATGATAAACAACAAATAATGTGCATTACCCATAATTTGATGACAGAAGATCAGCTGAGTTCATATTCATGCAAATTTCAGTAACAGGATATAATATTTAAGTGGAAAGCTAACAGTGTTCATAACATTTTTCACTATTTTTCACAATTATTTTTATGTTGATAGAACCTTTTGTAAAGGGTCCAAAGATGAAACTCATTTTATGAAAAGGAAAATATCCTATGCAAGAGGAAATCAGCTGATGAAAGTTCTATACCAAATCCACCTATTAGACCACGCATCACCATAGCAACAAATGAATCTGAGCTCTCTGTTGTTAACCTTGCAGGCTTTGAAATATTTACAACTGAGACATTTCCTTTCATCAAATAATGCCATTCATAATCATCATGACAAAATTCATATGGCTATTGTACTTTATGGACTGCAAAGTGGACACATGAATTACCCATTGATGTTCTCATAAAAACTCCTGTTAAGCAGTTAGGGTTGATCTGAGCTATCCCCACTTTGAAGATGAAGGAAATAAGGTGTAGAACACACAACAACATCTCAGAAGCACAAGATAATTAATGACAGAAATGACAGCATCCCACCTTTTTTTAAAGTCCTGAAATCCCATTCTAAATAGTACTTTGAAATATGCATATCAAAGTTCATCAAATTTTATATAGCAAATTAACTGAATAGATAAAAATAGTCTATGTAGCTGCTTGTGTGTGTATGTGTCTGCTTGTGTGTGCATGTGCATTGTGTTAAGCAGTTGACATTGAGTGAGCGTACTGGGCTTAATTCAATGCTTTCAAACTTTAATTAGCATGTAAATCTCTTGAGACTATGTTAAAATATGTAATTTTTCATGTCTTCTATGTAGTATTAGATTTCATGTTTGGCAAATTATTTACATTTCAAAATCAATTTTGTTATGACAATATTAGTCTATTTACTGGGACTTTCAAAACTAGCAAGGCAAAGAAGTCTTCAGCTTGATTATTGATACATTGTTTCTCTACATTTTTTAAATTAATATTTTATTATACCACCATGAGATATCTACACAATGGAATACTATGCAGTTGTTAGGAAAAATGAAGTTATGAAATTTGCCTATAAATGGTGGACATGGAAAGGATAATGTTGATTCCCTGCTCATGGATGGGAGAATTAACATTGTCAAGATGGTAATACTCCCTAGAGCTTTGTACAGATTCAATGCAGTTCCTATAAAGATTCCCATGACATTCTTTAAAGAAATTGAGCAAACACTCCGAAATCCGTATGGAATAATAAACCCCCCCACGGATAGCTAAAGCAATCCTTGGTAAGAAGAAGATGGGAGGCATCACCTTTCCCAACCTCAAACTGTACTACAAATCAGCAGTAATTAAAACAGCGTGATACTGGAATAAAAAACAGACCTGTGGACCTATGGAATAGAGTTGAGTATCCTGACACCCACCCTCAAAGACATGATCAGTTAATCTTTGATAAAGGTGCAAATAGTCCAAACTGGAGTAAGGAAAGCCTCTTTAACAAGTGGTACTGGGAAAACTGGACAGCTACATGTAAAAAATGAATTTGGACCAGTGTCTAACACCTTGCGAATAATCAGATCAAAATGGATTAAAGATCTCAGTATCAGATCTGATTCCATAAAAGTACATTGAAGAAAATATAGGAAAAACCTTCCATGACATTGAAGCTAAAGACATCTTCAAAAGTGAAACAACATTAACAAAGCAACTAGAAGAAAATATAAACATATGGAACTACATGAAACTGAAGAGCTTCTGCACCTCGAAAGAAACAGTGACCAAGATAGAAAGACAGTCCACAGAATGGGAAAGAATATTCACCCAATACCCATCTGATAAGGGGTTAATATCCAGAATATATCAGGCACTGGTACAGCTATATAAGAAAAAACAGCCAACCCCATTAGAAAATGGGGAGAAGAGATGAACAGAAATTTTGACAGAGGAAGAAATCCGAATGGCCAAAAGGCATATGAAAAAATGCTCATCATCACTAATCATCAGAGAGATGCAAATCAAAACAACAATGAGATATCACCTCACACCACAGAGAATGGCCCATATCCAAAAGGGTAAAAGCAACAAGTGCTGGCGTGGATGCGGGAAAAGGGGACTCTCATACATTGTTGGTGGGAATGTCGACTTGTACAACCTTTCTGGAAAACAATATGGACATTCCTCCAAAGACTAGAAATTGAGCTCCCCTTTGACCCAGCCATACCACTCCTGGGAATATACCCTGGGAAGCCAAAAACACACAGCAGAAACACAATCTGCACTTTTATTTTCATAGCAGCACTATTCACAATAGCCAGAACCTGGAAACAACCAGTATGCCCGAGAACTGAGGACTGGATAAAGAAACTGTGGTACATCTACACAATGGAATACTAGGCATCTGTCAGGAAAAATGAAGTTATGAAATTTGCCTATAAATGGATGGACATGGAAAGAATCATGTTGAGTGAAATTAGTCAGAAGGAAAGAGAGACATAGAATGACTGCATTTATTTGCATGACATAAATATACCAGGTGATCTTACCAAAAGTGGAAATTACCACAAGCTGTGGGAGTCAGAGGTTAGGTAAGATAGAGAAGGGAACATGTGTGGAATAATATGTCAAAAGGTCTGATACCAACATATAACTGAGCATTAAATACAGACAAAAAATGCAAATGATGGCTTCTAAGTGTACGTAACCCACAATGTGTGGGAGAAGGAGGAGAGAGAAAGGGAGAGAGAGAGGAGATAAAGAACCTGCCATTTAGGCAGGACGTGGGAGGGGGAGGGAATTGGGACATGGGTGGTGGTTGAGGGGCACAGGTGGAGGGGGGGTGCTGGAACACTGTGTGACTGAAACCCAAGCGTGAACAACGTTGTAATTGTATATCTCACGGTGGTATAATAAAATGTTAAAAAAAAGAAAGGATCATGTTGAGTGAAATTAGTCAAAAGGAAAGAGAGAGATATAGAATGACTGCATTTATTTGCATGACATAAATACATATATACATATTATGATACAAAATCCAATGTCAGGTGAAACGTGGATAAGGATGTCTCTACATATTTTTCAGGAATTTTTCCAACAGTGCTTAGGAAACATTGCATTACTGGGGATCAAATCAAGGTCTGCTATGTACAAGGTAGACTCACCTTACCCTCTGTACTACCTTCACAAATGCATGCAACATTTTAATATAGACTGCCTTCCTAAAAAAGTTATTTATAACTATAACTGGTAGCACTTCACAAGGAAAAAAACATTTTAATATAGACTGCCTTCCTAAAAAAGTTATTTATAACTATAACTGGTAGCCTTTCCAAGAAAAAAACAGCCAACCCCATCAAAAATGGGAGAGAAGAAATGAACAGAAGCTTCCAAAAGAAGAAATTCGAATGGCCAAAAGGCATATGAAAAAGTGCTCTTCATCTTTAATCATCAAGGAGATGCAAATAAAAACAACGATGAGGTACCATCTCACACCACAGAGACTGGCACACATCCACAACATCAAGAACAACCGGTGCTGGCATGGATGTGGGGGAAAAAAGGGACTCTGATCCACTGTTGGTGGGAGGGCCGGCTGGTCCAGCCCTTTTGGAAAACAATTTGGGCATTCCTCCAAAACTAGTCATTGAGCTCCCATTTGATCCAGCAATAGCATTCCTGGGAATATACCCGAGACCGAAAAACACATAGCAGAAACACTATCTGTACTTCTTTATTCATCTCTGCGCTATTCACTATAGCTAGAATCTGGAAACAAACTAAATGCCCGAGAACAGAGGACTGGCTAAAGAAACTGTGGTTCATCTACACTATGGAATACTATGCAGCTGTCAGAAAAGATGAAATTATGAAATATACCTGCAAAATGGATGGACATGGAGCCTATCATGCTGAGTGAAATTAGTCAGAAGGAAAAGGACAGATATAGAATGACTGCATTCATTAATAGGATATAAATAGATACCAGTTTTTTACTAAATGTGGGAAATGGAAATGGCAGATTAAAACTCACCATTGAATATTCACAAAGAGACTTAAGTTTTAAACTATAAATATCTGCAGGGCTAGCCACAATGTGTAAAACAAGAGGGAGAGAGATACAGAGACAGAGAGAGAGACACAGAGAGAGACAGAGAGAAAGAGAGGAAACAGGGCTACCTGCTTTTGAGGCAGCCTAGGGGTGGGTGGGAGGGGGTGGGGTACATTGGTGGTGGAAATGGGGCACTGGTGGAGGGATGGGTGATGGAATACTGTATTACTAAGGACCAATTATGAACACCTTTGCAATTGTATGTCTCACGGTGGTATAATAAAATGTTTTTAAAAAAGTTATTTATATATTTACTGTTCAACAAGTTTATCTATTTTCTAGCAAATTATATTTAATATACTCATAAAAATAAATGATTGCAAAATATATCTGTAAAATACTATTCTAATTTTTTCTATGTCTACATTATATTAGTATATTTGTCTCAAATGAATCAGCAAGAGGCACAAATGCTGGCTGACTTCGACTGAGAATGTGGAAAGATAGTCTCTACAGCTGAATCTAAAGAAAATCATGTTTATGAAAAATGAACTCGTTCCAGAGGCCCCATTCACTCTCAATGGAACAAACATCTCTGAATGCAGCAGTTATGTGTACCTAGGTCGAAGAATCAACATGATGAACGACCTAAAACCTGAGCTGCGCAGGAGGAAGAGAACTGCATGGAATGCCTTCGAAGGCATTGAAGAAATAGCTAAAAGGACAAAGAACCTCCGGCTTCTGGCACATCTCTTTGACTCCACCATTCTCCTGCATTAACATATGCCTCAGAGTCCTGGGCCCTCCGAAAGCAGGATGAGAATGCTATTCGGTCTCCAAGAGAGGAATCGAAAGAGGCTTGGAATATCACGTCTCACTCAAGTGAGAGAAGGAATCCGGAGTTCTGACCTCCATTGCTATTCCAGAATCAGGGATGCTGTCTCATTTGCCAAGGCATCTAAAATCAGATGGGCTGGACATGTAATCCGATTTGGAGAGAACTGCTGTACTAGAGCCGTCACAGACTGGATCCCACGGGATGTCCAAAGATCACATGGTCACCCACCTACAAGATGTTCAGGTCAGGCTTCCTTGTCAAGACCCTGAAGGTACGGTTTGAGGCTCTTCATATTCCTGAATCAACCAGATGCCATTGGGCTACATTGGCACGTGATAGAGTCCAATGTAAATGTTACTGGCTCCCGCTCGAGAAAATCGATGAATAACTGGGGTTCAAGTGATCAAGTGATCAAGTGATTAAATTCCATAGTTATTTTGTATATTTTTGCATATTCTTTAGGTCTTCATAAGCTGCATATGTGTGTACACATGTGTGCATATTTCCAGACTTTTGACAATTTCCAGTCATCAAAGTATGCAAAATTTCTCGAAGTCATCATGACAAAAGCAAAACCAATTATGCATCAGATCAGGTCGTGACTGGTGGAGAACATAATCCACATCATGGACAGTGTACCATATAGTAAATAGCATTGTCTTTTTTTTTTAAAAAAACATATAGTATCTTCCCTATTATAATACAAACTTATTCAACTGCCTTAATATAATATCTTAGTGGCATAAGATAAAGAGGGGATTAAACATCAAAGCATAGGAAATGCTTGTGGAAATTCATTTGGAATGCAGAAAGCATTTCTAAGTTCTCGTTCCCTTTGGTAAGTACAGTGAGCAGAAAGAGGCTAATGTTTTTACCTGGAGATTTGGTGCTTTTAACCACTAAGCCCAGACAGTTGGCATCAAATCTTTTGACTGCAAAATTAGCTTCTCTAGTTCTGACTTCCCTACTTATGTTTTCTCTTGGCACTGGGAGTCTCTCCACAAAACTTTATATTTTTATTTATTTATTTATTTATTTATTTATTTATTTATTTATTTATTTATTTTTGCTTTTTGGGTCATGCCCGGCAATGCTCAGGGTTACTCCTGGCTCTGCACTCAGGAATTACTCCTGGAGGTGCTCGGGGGACCATATGGGACGCCTGGGATCGAACCCTGGTCGGCCGGGCGGCCACGTGCAAGGTAAATGCTCTACCCACTGGGCTATCGCTCCGGCCCCTCCACAAAACTTTTTAATTTTCCTTTTTAGCCTAAAACATGCTCCAGCATTCCATGTAGTCAGGGAGACACAAATTATTATAGGATAATTGAGTAGTTAAAATACCAAAGGTCATCTAAATGTCAGTTTCTAAAACATCTTAGAGGTTAATATACCAATGTTGATACAGTTTCTTGGGTGTCACAGGTTGACCGAATAGTTGGATAGGAAGAGCTACTGTGAGGAAAATTGTATTATCTTTCCTCTCTGGAATTGTATATGAAGTAGTGTAAGCAGAGAAGCAAAAGGAAATAACACAGAAGAGGTACACTTGATATAAAGAGTGAAATTGCATGTGTTTTGCTACTGAGAAGTGGCAGAGATGACATTCATTGCCATTCCTTCTCCTTATCTCTATTTCTAAGCCAATGCCTTTTCCAATTTGAATAGGACATTATACAGAATGATAAAGGCATTGAACATCAAGATACATAAACCTCTGAAGACTCGAGTTCATTGACTGTAGTTACTTTTAGCAATTTTTTCTTCTTGAATGTATTTCTGAATATTCATCCATTGAAATTTTTTGACATAATCACTTGAGTTTGATTTAATTTTGCTTTAATTTTTAACTTTAAAATATTGTCTGTCATCTTAACTTAAAACTATATTCCTCCATAATTATTTCAACTTCATCTTCTAGATTTTTTCCTTCAACTTCTTTCCCATGCACTCCCATGAAATGAAACTAAACAGCACATAAAATGCTCTATATCATAATTACTACCAAATTATGACAATTATGCATTTTTAGTAGTAGTAATGTAGGTTGGCCCCATGGGTGGCTTATGTGAGACCGGAAGGGAAGAGAGATGGTCACTTTCTTCCCAGCCGCCTCTGCCGCCCAGGATTCACTGAGCAGGCTAAAGACTGATAAAGTCTGCAATGAGCCCCTGCACAATGTGGACCTGTGCCCCATCAGCCCCACGAGGTGGCCATCAAGCCACACTTGATGTCCGCTTGATTTCTAGACACAGGAGTTGATTCCCACTACCGGAGATTTCTGGGAGCCACGGACTCAGGCTGGAGCAAGGGATTGCTCTTTGCAGGAAGGGAAAGAACCCCTAGGCCTTACCTTGGGGTTCCTCAGGGTTCTTGTCTTCCTCGCAGAAAAATAATTTTCAGGTATAGATGAGCAGTGATGTAAAACAGATTTTATTATGGACTCACAGACATGAGGAAGAGCTGCTACTGGCTCTCCTTGTGCCCAGCCACTCATGAGGCGCCCAGGAGGGATGGCAGGTTCTGGCCCTGGCCCACCACTCCAGCAGAGCCTCACAACAAGCCACACAACCACCCCCACTCCATGAGAGGGCCTCCATTTTCGACATCCGGACTTCCCCCCTCATCAAAACTCCACCCAGCAGACCAGCCTATCACAGCCAGGTTCATTGAGATCCACCCTGCAGCAGTCTTTTTAAAATCCGGCCCAGAGACTGATCCAGAGACTCACAGACATGGTGAAGAGCTGCTCCTGGCTCTCCTTGTGCCCAGCCACTCATGAGGCACCCGGGAGGGATGGCAGGTTCTAGCCCTGGCCCGCCACCCCAGCAGAGCCTCATAACAAGCCAGACAACACCCCACTCCATGAGGGCCTCCATTTTCCACATCCAGACTTCCCCCTCATCAGAACTCCACCCAGTAGAACAGCCTATCACAGCCCAGCTAGCGTGGCCACTTGCAGCTAAGTGGCTCATCAATAAATGCTGGATTTTGAGATGACTACAAGAATATTCTACCCACGGCAGAGCCTGGCAAGCTACCCATGTTGTATTTGATATGCCAAATACCAGTAACAATTATAGACCTCATTCCCATGACCTGATGGAATGGTTTGAGGCTCTTTATGTTCCTGGAGCAAGCAGGTGCCCTTGGGCTCTACTTGCATGAGACAAGGTCATATGGAGATGTTACTGGTGCCCACTCGAGCAAATTGATGATGAACGGGACGACAGTGATACAGTGATACAGTGCTTATGGAGTTTTTAGGAAGGGGAGGGAGGAGGGAAAGTGAAAGAGGGGAGATGCGGGGGGGACACATGTGCTTGGCACCACATGTGCTCATCCATGTGGGCTCAAGCAGCACAAGGGGTCAGGCAGCATGTGTGCTCTGTCCTTTGGTCAGGATGCCTTTGATAGATTTCTTCCCAAGCTACTCCCCCATATGTGACTTCAACCTAAGTTAAAGTCTGTTGCTAGGGCCATTGCTAAGGGAGCAGATTTTGGGAGTGGTTTTCTTTGGAAATCTGCTTCCCTTGACCTGTTTCTCCTGGATCCTCTGTTCTATAATGTAGCATGAGTAAGGGATAGGCTGAGACAGGTCAATTCAGATTCCTCAATGTCTATGGAGGGTTAATGGCTTTCAGCAAGTCTTAGTTCCGTTTCCAAACAGGTGACTCTGGACAGCCTTAGGTTGGAACTTCATTGCCATGGGGACAGCCTGTCTGCCTGCCTACATCAGCAGTTAATGAAGTCCATTGTCATACCGACAAAAATAATTTCATGAGAAGGATTTTTACCTCCTGGACTAGTGTATATTATCAAGAACAGATAAACAAATTAAAGGTGCATCATTGTCCTTTTTTATTTGTTGGTGAATGTCTTAGGGCCACACCTTGCATGGTTCAGGGAAAACTCCATACTCTGTTCTCAGTAATGACACTTTGAGGACCGTTTTTAGTGCTCAGGAATCAAATGGGGTTGGTAACATACAGAGACAAGTAACTCATCTTTTAAGCTAGCTCTAAGTTTTATTGCTTTATTATTTTTTGATAGGGGACTTGATTAACAAAGTTGCTTATAATAGAATTTCAGGCATAGAGAGATTCATTACCAATCCCACACCTCTGTGAACTATCCACCAGTATTTCAGGCTCCTTCCCTCATCCCAGCTTGCTTTGTTAACAGGCACATTTTAAAGTTTGCTTGTCCTCCACCAATTTCCAGAATTTTGATGAATCCGAGTATTTGACTGGATTTCTGTCCTACTAAAACAGTTCCTGTTGTGCTTAGACTTCGTTCTCCTATTGCCCTTAGAATTCTGTGGGTGTTAACAGAGGAGCTTTAGAATTCTGATTTGTTGTTCTACAAGAAAGGTTAATATTTATGATATTCAGGCTATTTCCATTATGCTGCAATTGACTTTCAACAGGGCAGGCAGTTTTGGATCAGGCCCTTAGAATGTGTAGGATGGGTGCTGTTAGCTTACACTCTGGGTGGTATGTGTCTTCTGAGGTTAGTGTGAAGGTTCCACAAGGAGTTAGAAGGAGAGGGTTCCTCAGTCCTGGACCCTAGAGCTCACTGAGATTCAGAGAACTGTAGATTTGCAGTAGCTGGCACAAGCGCCAGTGACTGTGCAGCAGGTGGTGCAGCAAGGGCATTAGCAGTTTTTCTTACTGCTTTCTCAGAAGTACTTAAGATCAGTCAATAGCTTGAAAATTAATGCCTAGAATTTAAGTACAAATTTGTTGAGTCAATAATTGGCCCTAACACTTTTGAAATATTATTTGTAATAACATTTCAAAATCAATTATTATAATTTGACCATGAAAGTTGGACATAGATATTGCCACTCCCTTATATATGGTTATTAGCTTTCTAACTATTATAAGCACAATAATATATGTTGTTGGAAATTATTATTATTATAATAAAGGAATGAGGCATAGTTTGATTTATTAGATCACTATTAATCTCCACAATGTTTTCAAAATGTAAATAGTTTATTTGAACTGACCAAATAGTATTACAAAGAAATCATATTAGTCTCCATAATGTTTTAAAAATGCAAATAGTTTATTTGGACTGACCAAATAGTATTACAAGGGCTGGAGCAATAGCCCATTGGTAGGGCATTTGCCTTGCAGGCGGCCAGCCCGTGCAGGCCCAGGTAGATCCCCAGCATCCCATATGGTCTCCTAGCACTGCCACAAGTCATTCGTGAGTGCAGAGCCAGGAGTAACTCCTGAGCATCGCTGGGTGTGACCCAAAAAGCAAAAAAAAAAAAAAGGAAATAAAAATTTAAAAAATAGTATTATAAAGAAGTAGGTTTATATTTGAAGAAAATTTTAGGTATATTGTTATTAGCATTTAGAATTTAGACTGTTATTAGAATAATAATATATGTTGCTAAAATTAGTATTATAATAAAGATATAAGGCAGAATTTGATTCATTAGATCATTTTAGTATCCATAAATTTTTAAAATGTAAATATTTGATTTGAACTAAAATAACACTATGAAGAAGTAGCTTTATATATGAAGAAAGTGTTAGGTGTTAGTAGTTTTTTACATTATATGTGTGCATGTATTATTAACTGTAAAATTTTTTCATTTCCCAATTCAGTTATTTGTTCCTTCCACAAAGACTTAAACTTTTAGCTATGAAGCAGTGTGCTATTTATGGGTCTGATTATACGTGTGAAAAGACCAAACAAGATGAATCGAGAAGATAAACTCAGCATATGATTATCCTTCTTTTAATTAATATCCTTGTATCAGTTGAGATCCTGGCATTTGTATTATTGTATTTTTCAATTTTGAGAGTGAGAATTTAAACAAAACATAACCCAAATTCCAATACTTTGATTTAAAGATTCGATTATAAATATTGAGTTAATATCATTCAGAGACAAACTCCAGTGAGAACTGACAGCATGTGGTAAGAATACTAATAACCATCATCATTTACACAGTACAAACTCCATCCTTGAGATCATACTTACAGCCGTATGCATTATTTATCATAACTGATCTGTGAAAAGTGCTGTATCATCTCTACTTCACAAATATAAAATGGCAGGTTGAGAGGTGTGCATAATTGGCAAATAGTGAAAGGGATGGAAATCATAAGCACTTTAATATAAATCATGCCTTTTCATCAGACCAAGTTGCAATTTCCCAACAGTAAACGCTTGCTTCCTGCATTTATGCCTGTTGTGTTTTTGTCTCTAAAGTGTTCTGATACCACTTTTTAACACAAGTTATTCAACAAACGTTTGTTGCTATGCATCAATTATATTCTGATATTTTCTCTCTATTCTAGAGGGTGAAAATGAGAAGTCAATATTTTTCATAGAAAGCTATATTAGGGATATATTAGATATATCAAAGTTATTTTTGCTTAAATTTTAGTTATCCATAACTTCTAAAAACAAACCAAGGGAAAAATTAATAAATTGAAATATGATTTGTTTAATGAAAATTCCTCTCTGATGCTAAAAAGTTTTAATGCATGACTTTAGATAACCATATAAGCTGTGCTGTAAATGACCTAATAAAGTGGATTTTATCCTATCATCTCATCTTTAGTGTAGGCTAAGATATTGCTTAACTCTCGTATTATTTAACAAAAATACCTGACCTGTTCTCCAAGAACTTAACTAACCAGAGAGTGATATTTTTCTCCATGATTTGATCCTGGGTTGGAAATCTGTTTTACTCTGCCTAAAAGCAATCACCTAAGCCAGTGGTTATATGGATCTTGGGTACAAGAAAAAATCTATAAAACTTAATGAACCTACCTGATGCCCAGGTTTTCATATCATAATTCTGGGCATGAGAGAATTTAAGTCTTATTCTGTGCAAGCTCAGTTGAGTATAGAATGTAGTGGGCATTAATGATTTTTTTTTTCGTTTCCCTGTCTGTAGATTATTACTGAAAAATGCTTCTGCTGTTTCTTGCTACCACAAAAACAAAATTTTACAAAAACAAAATAAAAAAATACCATTAGCAGAGTTAATGGTGTATAAGTGAGGGATCTTTTGGAGATAAGTAATAAAAACTTCTTCAAACTGACTCAGGCAACGGTATTGAGCTTTGTCAGTGAAAAAATTCAGTCTTTTAAATTATTTTAAGTAACATTTGATTCCATGCTGATGCAAAGTTTAAAACTTCACCAATTATCTCTCTCTCTTTCTTTTCCTTTTGGGTGATTCCCCATCCACTCCTTCCTTTGTTGCTTTTCTTTCGTTAGTTTATGGCCACATTTATACATAGTAAACAGTTATAGACATGTTTTAACTGATACCGGTAAGCCTGACAAGAAGCCAGAGCAAACCACACATCATGCAGTTAGTCATTCTCAACATCCAGACTCCATAGTTCCTCAGAGCTCCATCCAAGAGAAAACCTGATTTTCCCCCCTTAAAGTTTCATCAGTAAATGCTTGGGTTGAGGGCCTTCTACTGAGACTATTCCTCCTACACAGTAAAGCCTGGCAAGCTACCATGTTTTATTTACTTTTTATGCCAAAGACTAGTAACTATTATGGACCTCAGTTCCATAACGTGAAGAATGGTTTTGGGCTCCTCCTGTCCCTGTAGCAAGTAGATGCCCTTGGGTTGCACTTGCTTGTGACAGGACTAATGGAAATGTTACTAGTGCCCACTCGAGCAAATCGTTGAACAATGGGAAGACAGTGACAGTGATACAGTGATGGCCACATTTGGCAATGCTTAGGGCACACTTGCTCTGTGATCAGGTGATCATAAGTGATGGCAAGGATCAAACCTGAATTCTCTAGGCATAAAGTATACTTCCTACCTGATGTGCAATTACTCCAACTCAATCCTCACTTTAGTGGCCTGTTTTAACATTTTTTTTATTCTATACTTGCTTCACCCAAAAAACTGATGGGATCATCTTGAGAGTTGGGGAATTCAGTTATGTGTGTTTATCTCCTCAGGTAGTTCTTTATGAAAATAAAGGAATATCTCTTTTCATGTATCTGCTCTATATTTAAGCTACTTCCTGAATCAATACTACTATTTTCTGAAGAAATCACTGTCCTTCCCAGAGTGTAGTATATAGTTTCTTTTATGTAATATGGAATTACAAAGGGGAAGAAATGTATCATCACTAAACTAATGTGAGAATACATGATAAATTGACAAATGCATCCAACATCCACAAGAAAGTGGAATGCAAGTTGCTAATTAAGTGAAGTGCCAATCAAATGCAACTAATTTCTGTACCAGGGGTAAAATATATCCCTCAAAGCAACTACTTTTAGAGGGTTCCTGTTTCTTCAACTTACTGGAAGAATGTGAAAAGGATTGGAGGTAGGCCTTCTTTAAAGGTTTGGAGGAACCAATAGTTGCACTTTCTTTATGAGTGCATTATAGGCTGTATTTATGGATTAAACACATAAATAGTAATATATGTATATATGTGTATATATGTATATATAATATATATACAATGAGATAGTGCTATGAAATTGTGCATATTTATTTTCACATGACTGTTTTTATGATTTCAGGATATATGCTAAAGAGTGGAATTGCTCAACTACAAGGTAGTTGTCATCTTTGAGAAATCTTTGAGATGTCTTTATACAGTTTTCCACAGAGATTGAGAAAATACACTGCCATAAATAGTGACTGAGCACTACAAGTGTAGTTCTTTTGCCCTACATTCCTCCACTACTAGTTTTATTTCAGGTCTTTTATGTATAGTGTCATCTATAGGTGTATATTAATATTTCATTGTCATTTTGAGTTGTGTTATCTAGATAATCAGCAGTGATGTGAACTTTTTCATATGCTATTAACCATCACTGTCATCTTTGCAAGAATAATATGTTCAACACACTTTATTTTATGGGATTACTTTTGCTGTTTATTTTTCTGTGTGCATTGGTCTGCAGCCAAATTCTCTACATTCATATTGACAGAAAAAAAAATCAGTGCTTTGGAAATTCTGTCTCAAAAATTTTTTAGGGGAAAAGACTGTTTTGTGGGACTGCTCAAGACCAAAGGAAAATAAGATCACACTATACCAAGTCACAAGCTCTACAAATCATATGCAATTTTATTAAATCTACAAATAAAAAAAGAGAATTAAAGGTCACTAAATAGCTTTGATGCACTTTTAATTTTTAACTTAATAAACATTCAACAAGTTAGAGAGGATGATTTCTTAGTATCAGAACTGGATTTCTAAAGTAGTGTTTTAAAATAAATATTGCTAGCAGTAATCTTATTGATATATGCTCTTTTTGTTCTAGGTAGAATCCCTTTATTCTCTAATAGTATGATGAATGTAAATATATTTTATCTAACATTAATGTGCTAATCTTGGCTTTTATACTTAGTGTCTGTATGAACTAGGTTTCCATCAATTGTCATTTGGTCACCTCCCCAATGTCTATAATTATGAGGAAGAATTTTTTAGACAACTCTTTTGGAATTTTATTTTGTTTATATGTTTCTATCATAATTAGTATATGCATTACATGTGTTTTTATTTCTTTTTGGACCATGCTTTTGAGAGCTCAGGAATATTTCTTCTCTTGGATTATTGTGGGGTAACTCCTAAAGTTCTCAGGGGACCAATCAAAACATGGACTCTAGTACTTGAACCATGTGCCTAGCTAGTATAGTTTTCCCCACTTCTAATTCATTCACTTTTATGCTAGTTATTTGTATAGTTAAAATTAATCAAATAATGTTGTCATTTGCTTCTTATCACCTTTATTTGTAGCATTTTTACCTTCTTACAATTATTGTAAAATAAATCTATGCACAATATATTTGTTAAAATCACTCTACTTTAAAAAAAAGTGTATAATTTTGCAGTATTACAGAGACAGCTCATTCCTTATCAGTTTTACTATCATTTTCATTGTGTTGTATTGGTATATGATATTAATTGCCTCTATCTCTTTATTATTTGTTTTTATTAATATAGTTTATATAATATGGTGGTCTGCTGAACCAGGTATGCTGAACCAGACTCTCAGACATGGGTCAGAGCTACTACTTGCTCTCCCTGTGCCCAGCTGCTCATGAGGCACCCGGGAGGCATGGAGGGTTCTAGCTATGGCCTGCCACCCCAGCAGAGCCTCATAACAAGCCAGATCACTCTCCCCTACTCCATAGGGCCCGCCATTTTCCACATCCGGACTTCCCTCTCCTCACAACTCCACCCAGCAGACCAGACTATCACAGCCCGGATCATCAACAGCCACCCTGCAGCAGTTTTTTTTTTTTTTATCAATCCAGCCCAGGTATGCTGAACCAGAGACTCTCAGACATGGGGCAGAGCTGCTACTTGCTCTCCCTGTGCCCAGCCGCTCGTGAGGCACCCGGGAGGCATGGCGGGTTCTAGCTCTGGCCTGCCACCCCAGCTGTGCCTCAAAAACAAGCCAGACCACCCTCCCCTACTCCATGGGGCCCGCCATTTTCCACATCGGGACTTCCCTCTTGTCACAACTCCACCTAGCAGACCAGACTATCATAGCCGGACATGCGGTTCATCAATAAATGCTTTATTTAGAGGTGAATACAACAGTATGTCACCTGCATGGCAAGTCTGGCAAGCTGCTCGTGTAGTATTTGATATGCCAAATACCAGTAACATTTATATTAGGTCATTCCCATGACCTAATATAATGGTTTGAGGCTCTTTATGTTCCTGGAGCAAGCGGATGCCTTTGGGTTCTACTAGCATGAGACATTACATATGGAGATATTACTGGTGCCCGCTCTAGCAAACAGATGATGAACGGGAAGATAGTGATAGTGATATAATATGGTTCTAGTCAGGTTAATATTTATAGGTTTCATGTTCAATTTTAAGACTCTACACCAGTAACTCCTAAGAGCCTTCACAATTGTCCTTATGTTACTTCTAGTTAACATCTTAATCACATAACACACCCTTCACAACCACGTAGTAATTTTAGTTTCGTAACCCAAAACTCAGGGTTTACTATTCATCAATACATATATTTTTCACTTCCCTACATATGCATGTCTTCGAAACAATAAATATACACAACACCGCAAAAAACTTAGAAGAGATGAACATACTAATCTCCAAAGAGAACGTACACAGGGTCAGTAGGTGTTTGAGAATCCTCAAATTCTTCTATCGCTCTGAGTGATGATCTTCCATCATAGAGTTCTTAGGCATAGGTTCTTCGATTCAGCATTTTTGACAGACTATTCCATTTCTCTTCTTGCCTATGGAATTCAGTTGAGAATTCTGATGTGATTCTAATTTGTCTCCCATTATTTATAGGAATCCTTGCTTCTGCATTGCAATGTTAATGAGTCTCTTTGTATTTTGATTGCTATGTTTTGTTTGGGTTTCCTTTGGTGGGTTTCCTTTGATGAGTTTTCTTTGTGTGGGTTTCTCTTTGAGCCTTTTATATCAGTGTACCATTCTAGTTCTGAAGGCTGGGAAGCTCCGAACTATTATTATCATGAATAAATCATTCTTCCCTTTTCCCTCTTCTGGAAGTACAATAATCCTGAAGGTTTTTCCCCGGACATTGCCAACAGTATCTCTTAGATTCCCTTCATTTTTTCCCTCCAATTTCTTTCCTATTACCTGTTTTTTATTGGTGGTGCTGTGCACCCTTGTCTTCAGGGCCATTGATTGCATTTTCAGCTTCATCTATTCTGCTACTGTGACTTACTACTGTATTCTTCAGTTTCCTACTCAGTCAATTTCTACTTGACTGAGTTCTTTCATTTCTTTTTGCATTAGAGTCTCTTCACTTATTGATTCTCTGCACAGGTGATTCTTACAGATCATTTAACATCCAGAGAATTTTTTCTAAAGATTTTGAGTAGCTTAAAAAGATCTTAGGGAGTTGGACTTTTTGTCTTTCCGTCACTGGTCACTGATGATGCTGAATGACTTCATTTCTTTATTGTTCCTAGTGTGGACGGCATTTGGTAGGAGGGAAGGTCAGATATGGGTCCCACTCAAGGACTTATAGGGGTTGGGGTAGAAAGCCCCAGGATATCAACCTGCAGTCCGCCCATCAGGATAGTTGACATGCCACTTGTATCTACAGCTTTGGGAATCTTTCTCTTTCTATATTCTTTTTATGTTTTAAATTTTGGTTAAAAGCCTATTAATGAAAAATTTAATTCAGAAAAAACCTTACAAATATAACAAGTGATAAATAGATCACAGTTCTTTTTTTGGGGGTGGGAGCAAAACCCAGCAGTGCTCAAGGATTACTTCTGCCTCGATGCTCAGGAATACTCCTGGAGGGGATCATCAGACCATATGGAGGGCCAGGGATTGAAACTGGGTCCTCCCATGCAAGGCAAACTTTCTGCAAGCTATATTATCATTCAGATCCCATATCACAGTTCTTTAAAAAAATGTTCTGGGGGCTAGGAGTCCATGTTCAGTTGTGTAGGATTAGATCTTTTTTCTCCTGAGGATTTACTGCTTCCGTTATAGATGACCACTCCTCTATGTTTCTCATACAGTCTTTCTTCTCTGCAGATAACTTCCTTGATCCTTAACCCACAAAACACACACCTCCCTAGAGCTATTATTTTTATCTAATAATATGCTTTTGGTGGCTGGAAATAAAACTCAATGTGTTGGAGATAATGTTTGAAATGCTGGAGGTCTGGGTTTAATACCTGTGTCACAGGCATCCTGAACACATCCACGAGCAATCCTAAACACCCAAGCTGCAAAGAGCCTCTGAGAAGGGATTAACTAATTGTTGTATGAGTGATCTCTAAATTGTTTATAATTTTATTTTTAATTGTTTTTTGCATCATACACAAGAAGTTCATGATTTAATCCTGGCTCTGTTCTCAGGAAATGACTCCTGGTAAGCTTAGGCACCATATATGATGTCAGCGACTGAACCTTGATTGGCCATATGAGATGCAAATGTGCGGCTCATTGTACTATTGCTCTTTACTCCTTATCATTTACAGTAATAACCACAAAAGTTAACTTTGTTCTTTTACCCTGTCCCTGTTCTGAGGAGATGTATTAAAGCCAAGTGGAATCCTTCTTATTTGGTGACTAACTAGAGTAAAGACATTCATCCAGAATGTCATATATATTTTTCCTTTTGAGAGACTTTTTAATATTTTTATTCTAAATGAATGTCATAAGGGAGATAAAATAAGTCCACCAAATTAAAAGACCCTTGAATGGCCAGGGAGAAAGTTCAATAGATTATATGCATGCTTTGCATATGGGAATTCTGTGTTTGTTCTCAGGCCTGCATAGTCCACTAAAAAATTTCTGGCAGCAAATCCTGAAAGTAGAGTGGGGCCATGCCCTTCTACTCAGCACTACTTGGTGTAACCCCAAAAAACAAAACAAAGGAAAAATAATTATAATCAAAACCCTGGTAGACTCCCTAACCCCTTTCTAATGTAAATTTTAATTTTAGAATAGCTTATTAGCATTGATATTCTTCTTACAATTTTATATATTATTGATCCATGCAACAATAGATAAAATATTTCTTAATAGTCCAATTACCATAAGTATGCAGTTAAACTATTGGAAAAGTTCACTTTCTAAGGACTAACATTTTATCTGCATATGTGTGATACTAGATACACATATTCTTGCCATTCATATTTTTAATTACCTCAGTTCTTCAATGCTGATATCTTATATGTCTAACATATGGATTCTTATCTAGAGTTGTCCTTGCTCTTTCAAAGCTTGCATCATATTGTCCATTTGTGTCATGTTTAATACCTTTAAGTTTGCAATTTACAGCCTATGCACCTCTAAACAGCACTTTGTACTATACCTGGGTCTTTTCACTCAGTTCCCAACAGGCTTTTGTATTAATATAAATTAAAATTTAGTAGAAAACAAAATTAGTTCAAAGAAGACCATTAACTCAACTAGCCAAAATTTTAACTCTTTCTTGACTGAGATGAATGGCTACATGGATGTTAGTTTCAGTTTAATTATTGTTGGAAATTCAGTTGTGCCATTTTATAATCAATGCTCCATTCAGGCATAGTTCACAGATGAAAAAGAGAATTAAGAAACTTCACACAGAGCTTGGGTCACATTTTTTTAAATTTTAGTTTTTATAAATATAGCATAGGATCCGTATCACACTTTTCCAGCAGGTGTGACTCCCTTGTTTTTATATTCCCTAGGCAAGAGGATAGAACATATTTCCATTGGAGTTAAGCCACCCCATCTCATTCTCAAAACTACTCTACCTAGTACTCTATCTTCTGACTAAAGACAGGAATATAAGGAACCTAACTATTCTCACCCATTACTCTAAAATTGTTCTTCCCTCCAAATGCATCTATAATTTCTTATCCATTGAATGATTTTAAACTTGCATCAGTGGGAAATTCGTCTGTCAGTAATTTTATCTGCCCTAGAAAGAGGGAGGGCCTGAGAGGTAGTACAGTGGGTAAGGCCATATCTTGCATACAGCTGGCCTGAGTTCAAATCCATGCACTACCTATACTCTCCTGAGTACAAGATTGATCCCTGACCACAGAACCAAGAGTAAACTATGAATATAATTAGGTATGTTCCCGAAACCAAACCAACTAGCCAAACAAATTAAAAAAGAATCCAAATATGGAACTTAGATTTAGCACTGCTTTACATGTCTCCATGTAAAAACCATTAATAACTTTCAACAGATTTATTTCTAGTCTACATTTTAAATCAGTGAATAATTTATGTAAGTTAAAATATAGCATTTGCTCTTTATTTGAGAAAAATGACCAGTTTTGTTTTTTGTTAACTGTGGCATTCCTTTTGTGTGCCTTAAGAACACATAATAAGAGTAAATAAGTCTTTGACCTATTTGGTCAAATGGACAATATAATGCAAACTTTGAAAGAGCAAGGACAACACTAGAGAAGAATCCATATGTTAGACATATAAGATATCAGCATTGAAGAACTGAGGTCATTAAAATATGAATGGCAAGAATATGTGTATCTAGTATCACACATATGCAGATAAAATGTTAGGGGTTAGGAAGTCTACCAGGGTTTTGATTATAATTATTTTTCCTTTGTTTTGTTTTTGGGGTTTACACCAAGTAGTGCTGAGTAGAAGGGCATGGCCCCACTCTACTTTCAGTATTTGCTGCCAGAAATTTTTAGTGGACTATGCAGGCCTGAGAACAAACACAGAATTCCCATATACAACAAAATTTACTACCACACACATATTAACTACTCTATAGATTGTAGAAATAATGCATTCTTGATTATGAAAGAGTTTGTTACTATACTTTCTTTTAGCATTGTCCAATGTTTTGATCCAACCAAGATTAATTTTGGAATAGAGCACAGAACTCAATACCACCTGCTTGCACTGAATCTCCGTTACTTTATTTCCATAGGATTAAGCCTCCAGTGTGTAATGGAGTCTCCCATGGAGAAGTTAATACTGATGCCCAATCTGTAGTCCAGGCAAGTGACTCAAATTGGGAATCAAGTACAAGTTATTTTTAAAATCTCACCAGATAATTCCAGTATGCACTCAGTTCTGTCCATAGTTCTAATTAAAGCCAATCACACAAATCTAGAGTTCTAAATCATTATGACGGCAGTCATTGTGAGAAAACAGCTGAATGATGATGAAGAGACACTTCGGCAATTTTCTAGTCTCAGAATTTTGACAAGTTTTATGATCATGGATGCTATGTTGTGCCTTTAGGTATTTCTCCAAAAACTGTAATCTGAAGACCCATTAGAATGATGCCAAATATTTAAAATAATAATGGAGCATGGACTAAATCAAAAGTAGACTCGTATTGAAGAGGGTTAATCACACTGATTTTTTAGAGCAGACCGTGAACGTTTTGATCAGAATAATTGCACATTCACAAGGTCTCATTTCAAATGGATTTTGAGATTTGGTGAAGAGTACTTTGGCAGTGGTGTAGAGGATTATGAGAGAAAGCCTACAGAAAGCAGTTAGGCAAGGGGAATCAAGATTCAAAAGTGTGCCTGAAATCAAATCCAGGTTGTGTACATGCAATGCTGGCAATTTGCCTTCCTTACTCTCTCTTTTGCTCCTATTGCTGTGATTTTTATAGAAGGTCTTCATATCAAATCTCATTATGTTCACATTCACTTATAAAATAGTTCTGTTTGCTCATATTTCAGAGTCAAAATGAGGGTTTTTCTTTGTTGTTAGCATATACATGTTTAGCATATTTCTCTTCCCTAAAGATACTCAAAGTGTCCCCCTTAGGATTCATATCCCTTGGATCCCAATGCAAGAATATACTTGTTTGTTGGTATTTTTTTCTAACATATTTTTTTCCATGTGTGGCTGGCCAAGCAGTGCAGCTCCAGGTCCCCTGACTGAGTCCAACATTGCTCCAAGGGTTCGCTCACACATGTAGGGGGAGGAACCACATTGGCTGGACTCGGAGAGGAGGTTTGGGCTCTGCCCTTTCCTCCACCTCCATGCCAGCTTTCCCGAAGAGAAACCACCCACGCTAGACCCACAGCTCACTTGGCGCACGGCTGCAAAACATGGGACATTCTTAGATAATACTGATTTTAGGATAAGGTCCTTCCCAGGATCTTTCACATTTATACACTGTATACAGTTCTAGAGAGTTCTAACTGATGCCCACTATCCCAGTAAGCCTAGCGGGAAGCCAGAGCAACCCACATATTATGCGGTCAGTCATTCTCAACATTCAGACTCCATAGTTCCTCAGAGCTCCAGCCAAGTAAAAACCTGATTATTTTCCCTATAAGTTTCATCAGTAAATGCTTGAGATGAGAGCTTTCTACTGAGAGTATACCACCTACACGACAGAGCCTGACAAGCTACCTATGTTTTATTTGTTATGCCTAAAACTAATAAAAATTATGGACCTCAATTCCATGACCTGAAGAATGGTTTGAGGCTCTTCCTGTTCCTGGAGCAAGCATATGCCCTTGAGCTACAATTGCTTGTGACAGGGCGTATGGAGATGTTACTGGTGCCTGTTCGAGCAAATCGATGAACAACAGGAAGAAAGTGATACAGTCTTATATATATTTTACAAATTTTATATATATATAATTTTACAATGGTATAATCTGTATATAGAATCAATCTTCACCTTATTTCCTTTGAAAAGTACTGATTTTTCAAAATATTTGTGAATTTTTCTAGTCACAGAAACATTTTTACATTTGGATGCTTTTTAACACTTCACTCCCTTATTAGCATTTGTCTTTGCTGTGCACAGTAAACCTAGAAATAAATAAAATGTTAGATTTTCTGTTTGGACATTCAATTTAGTAGGTAATCACTTTTATCACTTGTCTTCCTGATGTTCAGTGACTTGCTAGAGCAGGCACCAGTAACATCTCCATACTTCCAATTGCATATAGTGTAGCCCAAGGGCATCCGTTCACACCAGGAACATGAAGAACCTCAATCCATTCACTCAGATTATGGAAATGAAGTCTATAATTGTTACTGGGTTTTGGCATATCAAATACGACATAGGTATCTTGACAGGCTCTGCAGAAGTTGATATAGCTTTTTTTAAACAAGCTATAGTAAGCAATAGCTTGTTAAAAAAAGTGGTGCGGGCATAGTAAAAGTCTTAGGCTTTGCTCTCACAATAAGCACAGTTATTGCTTCAGTATAAAAGAGACCACGTGATTGAACTTGATTTTAGGAGCAGTAGAACCTTGGACTTTTGTTTAAATACATGCCCACAGGTAGGTATGCAATAAAGCTCTTTGCATTGTGCCAGACTTGTACTGTTTCCTGTAAGTAACTGGTCTAATCCAGAAAGAGGACCCTGACTAGTTTAAAAGGGTGCTGTCATGGTGCATCTTCCCCTGCCTCTGAGGAGATGCCAGAAACCCCAGGAAATACAGAGAGAGAGAGAGAGAGAGAGAAAGAAAGAGATGAGAGAGAAAGAAAGATGAGAGAGAGAAAGCGAGAGATGCCCTACCATATGTGAACACCATAGTCACTCACACACACACACCTCTCTCTCTCTCCCTCTCTGTTTCCCTGACTCACCTCCTTTTTTGGCTTCAATTCCCAGTGAAGACTCCCAAGGAGAGATTAAACTATAGCTCTTTAAGTGGTGTGAAGAGAGGGCAGAGCCCCCAAATCACAGCACCACCAGCCTCAATCAAAGAGCCTGGGGCCCTACTACATGCTTGAGAGGCATCACAAGATTATAATGTTCCTCATTCTAATGTTTTTCTCTTGGGCCTATCAAAATTCCAGGATATGTGTCACATAACATATTTATGTTTATTAGTTCAAGCCATATTTAATTACTCTTTGTTTGGTTTATCTTTGTTTGGGGAACCATACTAAGCTGTGTTTAGGGATCAGCTCTGCTTAGAGATCGCCATTTGGGGTGTTGGAAGAACATAAGTGGTGCTGGGGATAGATTCCTGCTGACTGTGTGCAAGAAAATCTTAAACATAGTATTGGTTCATCCTTGTCACAGTACTGCATTTATTTTAATTGTTCACTAGCAAATGAGGGCAGGTTCAAAAATAAATAGATATAAAAAAGACTGAATAGAAGGGTCACTAGGTCAATAGAAGGGTAACTATAATCTGAGTGGAAATAGCAACACCAAACTTTACCATTTCTATGATTTTGTAAGGAAAACTTAAAAGAACAGCTTGTTTTTTTTTTTAGGTTACACCTGGCAATACTCAGGTGTGACCTGAGCTCTGCAGTCAGGAATTACTCCTTGTGGTGCTTGGGGGACCATACAGGGATTGAACCCAGGTCAGCTGCGTGGAAGGCAAACACCTGAACAAATGTACTATCACTCCAGCTCACAATTTTAGTATCTATGCCAGATAAGATTGTACTTTAATGAATCAAGAAGAGTATAGAATTAACAATACTATGATTTAATACAAATTAAAAACTGATGATGTAATTTAAATATCAAAGATGACATTACCATAACATATTTTCTGGAACTCAATAAACTTAGATATCACTTGTGTCACTTGTATTACTTGTCTTTTTTGTTGTTCATCAATTCGTTCTATTGGGCACAAGTAACATCTCCATTCTTCCCTGTTGTATGTTAGTGTATCCCAAGGGAATCTGCTCACTCCAGGAACATGAAGATCCTCAAACCATTTGTTCCCATCATGGGAATGAGGTCTATTATTGCTACTGTTTTTGGCATATCAAATATGGCATGGGTAGCTTGTCAGGCTCTGCCGTGAGGGTGGGATACCCTCTGTAGTTGGTACGCTCATAGTTCTTGCATTTACAAATGAACTGCAAAGCTGCCACATGCAATGGGGAGAGTCGGTAGCAGCTCTGCCATGAGTGTTTGTCTCTGATTCATAGCCAACAGCTCAGGGGCAGTTCGTGGGTAGGTCCACCAGGCCTCCAGGATGAGACAGAGCTGGGGAAAGGGGAGCTCAGCTCCCTCTCCACGTAAGCCTGGTGACTTTACTTCCAAAAGCCAGCATACCTGGACTTGAAATAAGCTTCTCTATAGGGTGGACCTCTGGATGAAACGGGCTTGAGATTGGCTTTTCTCTTGGGTGGAGCTCTGATGAGCTGTGGAGTCTGGATGTTGAAAGTGGCTACCATCATGGTGCAGGGGTTCTTTTGGCTTCTTCTGAGGCTCTATTGGGATGCCAGGCCAGCACCAAAACCTGCTCTCCCTACCGAATGCCTCATGATGAGCCAAGCACAGGGAGAGCCCGCAGAAACTCTCCCCTGTGTATCTGTGTCTCTGGTTCATGGCCGACAACCGAGGAGCAATTCTTGGGCAGGTCCACCGGGCCTACCAGATGGGACAGAGGTAGGGAAATGGACTCCAACTCCATCTCCACAGAAGCCCAGTGACTTTAACCACTTACAAAACACCTCATCCCCAAAAGTTCTGGTATTTTCTAACAGATATAATTCATATATATTATTGCTTTGCCATAAGCAAATGGCAGAACCTGGAAAGCTACCAGTGTAGTATTTGATATGCCAAATATCAGTAACAATTATAGACCTCATTCCCATGACCTGATGGAATGGTTTGAGGCTCTTTATGTTCCTAGAGCAATCAGATGCCCTTGAGCTCTACCAGCATGAGACCGGGACATATGGAGATGTTACTGGGTGCTCACTCGAGCAAATCGATGATGAACAGGAAGACAGTGATACAGTGATTATTGCTTTAATTACTTTTAGTTTATTTAAATCACTATGGAATATAAAATATAAAAACATTTTAGGATTGGGTTTCAATTGTACAATGTTCCAGCACCCATTCCTCTACCACTAAACTCTTCCCAATACCAATGTCGCCAGATTTCCTCTTACCCAAGTCTTCTTCAATGGCAGGCGCTTTTCTTCTCTCTCTCAGTCTCTCTCTTTCTCTCTCTTTTTCCTCTTACATATTGTGGCTCATAATACATACATATAGGGGTTATCATGTATATTCATGTTCTTAATTTCAATGCTCAGTTCTAGTCTGCATTATCATTTCTAATAATTATTGCATGCTGGTCCCTTCTCTATCATACCTAGCCTCTGACTCACACTCTCTGTGGTAGAGTACAACCATTGACAAGTCCCTCTGGTACATGCTTTGCCTGGTCATTGGTATTAGTCTCATAATAATTTTTTATCCCATGAATGAGTGAAGTCATTCTATAACTGTCCTTCTGCTTCTGAATATCACTCAGCATGATAATCTCCATGTCCATACAATATAAGCAAATTTTATAACTTCATTGTTTCTAACAGCTACATAGTATATCATTGCATAGCCATACCATGATTTCATTACCCAATCTGTTTTCGGCCCTCAGGTTCTTTCCATATTCTGGCTACTGTGAATAATGCCACAATGAACATAGAAGTGCAGATGGTGTTTCTGCTGTGTATTTCAGGGCCCCAGAATATATTACAAGGAGAGATATTGCTGGGTCAAATGGTAGCTCAATTTCTAGTTTTTTGAAGGAATGTTCATATTGTTTTCCTAAAATATTGGACCAGTTGACATTACCAGCAACAATGAATGAGAATCCCTTTCTCCCCTGATCTGCACAAGTACTCCTTGTTCTTGCTTTTTTGGATATGTGTCAATCTCTGTGGTGTTAAATTATATGTCACTGTTGTTTTGATTTGCATCTCCCTGTTGATTAGTGATGAACATCATTTTTAAATACCTTTTGGCCATTTGAATTTCTACTTTGAGGAAGTTTCTGTTCATTTCTTTTCCTCATTTTAATAGGATTGACTGCACTTTAAATTATTGGGATGATTATAAAGTCTTATTCCTTGGGAAATTGTAGACAAACTTTTTTTAGCAAAGCATCATTGAAGTCAATCTCTTTGTGTTGCAGGACACTTAAAAGCCTTTGCATCTGCCCTGGATTGCCTCCTGCACGTCATTTCATAGATAGGGGGGGGTAGTCTAAATATGGCAGTTTATCTGACCATGTATTCTGTAATGGCTGGTATAAATATTCTCTCATGCTACAACAATCATCGTGGGACTAGCTAGATCTTACCAGCATATTTGCCTGGCCACGTTGGATCTCTAAGTAATTAGACCAGAGAGAAATGCTATTTGCCTCCAAGCAAGCAAGCATGGCTTCCAGATAAGTCAATGACAACTAAAATACAAAACTACTGTGAAGTAGACGAGACTCTTGTGAAGGCTTGGAGAAATATTTAACTGTCATTAGTATTAGTCTTTGGTACAGAGGCATGCCATCTCAGAAACCCCCTTCTTTACCCTATAAAGGCATTTCCAGGCAGATCTTGGCTCAAAACATTAGCATATAATAGGGCCTAGGTGAAGTGCTGGGATAAATTACCTAAGGGCATTTGACCCTTCCTGCTTCCCATAATAGTAGGAGGTCTGAGTTGCAGGGGTATAAAACCAGCCTGCTTCCCTTCTCTCTTTGGGTACTCTTTTGGGGCTCCCACTCTTCTTGGGAGTCTTGTCTTTTTCTCCTCTTTACAGGGCCTTTACACGTGGTGGCCGCCATCTTGGCCTACATGTGGCTGGGGTTCTAGCCAGGAATCCTAAGCACCGGTTTTTCCTATTGCTGATTTGTATTCCTGAACCTGTAATAAGTAAAGCCTTATAAAATTGCATCGGATACCTGAGTCTTCATCCATCCCCACCAGCTTTGGAGGTAGAAGGGAACTCGCTTCCCGGCACTGTTGGGGATCCTGGTGGCATCCCCGACATCTATGGCAGTATATTTTAGAATCATAATGTAGATTTGATTGCTGGGTAGCATTAATTAAAAAATAAACTAGACATACATTGAAGTAACCGCTGAGCTAAAGACAACATTTGATATGCCAAAAACCAGTAACAATTATAGACCTCATTCCCATGAACTGAAGGAAAAGTTTGAGGTTCTTCGTGTTCCTGGAAGGAGCAGATGCCCTTGGGCTACACTAGCAGGTGACAGGACAAATGGAGATGTTACTGGTGCCCACTCCAGCTAATCAATGAACAATGGAAAGACAAGTGATAAAAGTGAAGTGAAACTAGACATATTTCAAAATCTCAGTGTGGATGAGAATTCGATGCAGAAATTTATAATTAAAAGTTTGTGACCTTTTCTAGAATGGTCTACTATTATCAATGTCATCAAATTAATACCTTACTTCATATTTTGCTCTTTCATTATTTAAAATGCTTCCAGTTAAAAGATCATTTTTCTTTTGTGTGTGTTTGTGTTGGGTGGAGGAGTGGCTCACACCTGGCATTGCTTACTCCTCAGAATTTATGATGGACTCTGCTCAGGGATCAATCTTGGTAAAGTGCTAAGGAATTGATTCAGAAGTAGCTGCATACAAGGCTAGTGATTCAACACCTAGAATATCTCTTAAGTTTTAAACAGAACTTTCAAATCAAATAAGTATTTATCTACCCCATAAAAGATTATTTGCTCACCAAAGAGACTATAGACTGATTTTAACTCTTTCATATCTACTTTTAATAATAAAGGTGTAGATGAAGTGGGCTTTATAAAATCCATGTGTATTTGAAAAGCTAGCTATTAATAATTTTTAGAACTGTCACTATCACTATCTTCCCGCTCATCATCAATTTGCTCTAGCGTGCTCCAGAAACATCTCCATATGTCCTGTCTCATGCCAGTAGAGCCCAAGGGCATCTGCTTGCTTCAGGAACATAAAGAGCCTCAAACCATTACATTAGGTCATGAGAATGACCTAACATAATTGTTACTGGTATTTGGCATATCAAATACAACACAGGCAGCTTGCCAGGCTTGCCATGCCAGTGGCATACTATTGTAGTCACCTCTAAATACAGCATTTATTGATGAAACCAAGCGGCCACTTTTGGCCAAGTGAGCCGGGTTGCGATAGGCTCGCTTGCTGGATGGGGCTTTGACTAGAGGAAGGTCCAGATGTGGAAATGGGTGGCCCTCATGGAGCGGGGTGGGTGTCGTCTGGCTTGTTGTGAGGCTCTGCTGGGGTGGCGGGCCAGGGCTAGAACCCCCATCCCTCCCTGGTGCCTCTTGAGCGGCTGGACACAGCGAGAGCTGGTAGCAGCTCTGCCTCATATCTGTGAGTCTCTGGATCAGCATACCTGGGCCGGATTGAAAAAAAAATGCTGGAGGGTGGGTGTCGAACATCCGGGCTGTGATAGGCTCATCTGCTGGATGGAGTTCTGACAAGAGGGAGGTCTGGATGTGGAAAATGCGGACCTCTCATGGAGTGGGGGGTCGTCTGACTTGTTGCAAGGCTCTGCTGGGGTGGCTGGCCAGGGCTAGAACCTGAAATCCTCCTGGGTGCCTCGTGAGTGGCTGGTCACAGGGAGAGCTGGTAGCAGCTCTGCCCCATGTACATGAGTCTTAATAATTTTTAGGACAATGTAATAAAATGGATGGCTACATTATTATTAGACACAAATATTCTAGCATCCAACCCTAGACTCAGGTGTATTGCCACTGAGCAGGTAAATAATTTTCTGTGATGTGATGATAATAATCAAATTCATCTATATTGGAAGCTTAATTCTTCATTGAAATGAATGAAAAGTTCTTTATTTTCTATGCTGGGTGGTGACTTAGAATGGCATCAATAGTTGACATGATGGTCTCACTATATAAAATTCATGACCTTGTACTGATAATAGAATCAGTATAAAATTGAAGGACTATATTTTGTTTGTTGCTATCTGGAAAGTTAACACTCATTTAGATAGGAAGATTATTGCCCTAGAACAACTAAAAGGTCCTAAAGGGACCTTTTAGTAAATAGTATTTAACCACTCAAAAGACTAAGTGTCCTTTAATCAAGAATCAATTCACATTCTTAAAACTAAGGATTTTTCACATCTCCACTGTTTCTACTTTCAGTTACATGCAGAGAACTCATTTCTATAATAGATACCCTATCACTGTAGCTCATCACACTATATGTGGGGATAGTTTAGAATGTAATTTCTAAATCAAGAAAATGACCTCTGCATTTGAAAATTGTATACATATTTTGTATTTTGATATAAAACACACATTTTCAAATAAAGTAGCTTTAGAAAGCAGAGAAGAATGAAGTAATGATGACATTATCAGATGTAGGTTTAACTAATTTAATTTGTGACATTTTTACATTGTCAGTAGCTGGAATGTTTTCAAATTTTTTATTTTATATTTTTTCTTTGTATCTTCTATACACAAAACATTTTTCCACGGTATTAATAATAAATGGGAGATAGTATTAGGAACATTGTGGTTACTTGTAGTTTACTGAATTTGCATTCTTAAAATTAGTAGGCCTATGAATAAATTATGAAGCAAAAATGTATCACTGAGTAAGTCGTTTTTATACAGTTATTAATTTTTAAAATGAGCTTCAGTAACACATGATTGATGCAAGGAAAATGCACACATTAAATATGTCTGTCTTGATGAGTTTGGGTGTGTGCATCTGCTATGATACCATTGGCATAGGCTTTCGAATGTATGACCTCAAATAATTTGTGTCTCTGTGTGTGTTTGTATGAAATTCCCTCCTCTGTCCCCAGGAGTTAGTCCTGAGACTAAAATCCCTATCCTTTATATTCTGTGTGCACTGGAGTTGTGGTGGCACTTGGTGTTTGACAAACATCTTTGTGATGTTTGGTCATGACAGTCCTTCATAGACAGCTTAGCAGTAAAGCATCAACTAAAACTGAAGGCACCTGGGGTAAGATCAGGGATTTGCCTAGCAAGGAAGAGCAGACCTAGAATAACATCCACTAATACAATACAGCCAATGCATGTGTACCTGTCTGTTTTCCGCCTTTGTGTTTGTGTATCTTTCTATAACTTGTTCTTTTTCCTCTGTTTACGTCTACTTTAATTCTGTCATGTAGACTCATGGCACAGAAAGGAGGAAATTGATCTAATGTTTCCGCTTTGTCGTAAGCCTCAAAACATAACTTTCATATTAAACACTTAAAATACTTCAAAAAGTGGTTAATAAAATCCACTCTATGTTGTTACAAGACCCTGTCAAACACCTAAACAAGAGCATCTTGTGAATATATTGTAAAACAGCTAAACATGTGTACCTTGTAATAGCTGGGCAGATAGTTGAAATAAATAAAAATGGATGCCATTACTTCTACTCAGACTTTTCAGACTATTTCTTAGATTTTTTTCTAGCTTAGCAGTTCAGTTCACCAGACAGATGGGGGGGTTAATGAAAATAAGCTCAATACTGTGCTATTCTGTCATTGTTCCACATGCCAAGACTACTTTATTTTATGATCAAGCATTTAATGCACACTTTCATGGTCAATTTCACTGACAGTGATATAATATAATAATGAATAACCACGGAAACCAATCATCCTGTCCTCTCTTTTTTCAGTTGGATAAAGGAACAGTGTAAAATAAGATTTTTTATGATAACCACAGATAAAATAAAGCATAGAAAGAAATGTATAAGTGTTGATTAAAGTTATTAGCTTTCAAAGAATTATATCTCATGTTATACTAGTGTAAAGTTATCTGTGTGGAGGGAAAATTGATAATGGAAAGAGTTGTTGATGTGTTAGAAATTTACATACTGACAAATATTTTACTAATTAGATCCAGTTTTGATTTAAGAAAATATTTAAGTTTAAGAAAGATTTTAAAAACTGTATATCGATTTTTTCCTTAAGTCTTAATGTCACAGACAGTAAAAATACCTTACTTTTAATTTCTTCAGTAAAGAAACTCACATACTTGAAGAACAAGGATAAAGGTAATCAATCATATTTTGTTTATATTCACTGTGACTAGACAGTACATTGTAAATGATACCTTTTATTGACAATCACTGCTAAATATCGTCCATTTAAGTAACTATTGTCATTGAAAAGTGGACAAATATTACAGGAGTGACATTTTGTTCTGTTCTTTTTTTTTTTTTTTTAAGTATTTTATTATACCACCGTGAGATATACAAATAAAAAGATATACAATTAAAAAGTTCATGTTTGGGTTTTGGTCATACAGTGTTTCAGCACCCGTCCCTCCACCAGTGCCCATCTCCCACCACCAACATCCCCGGTTCCCTCCCCCTTCCCCCAGCCCTGCTCCATGGCAGGTTCTTTATTTCTTTCCCTTTCTCTCTCTTTCTCTTTTCCTTCCCTTCCAGACTATGGATTACAGAACATACATTAAAAGGTTGTCATTTGTATCCTTTTGCCTCTATTTAATGCTCAGTTCTAGGTTGGCATTAGTGCCCTCGACTATTGTTAGCCCCCTGTTCCATTTTCTGTCTTACCTAAACTCTGACTCCCACACGTTTGTGATAATCTCCACCTTTGACAAGACCTCCTGATATATGTTTCACTTGACCTTGGATATTGGTATCATAATATGTACATATATATTTATGCCATGCAAATAAATGCAGTCATTCTGTATCTGTCTCTCTCCTTCTGGCTAATTTCACTCAACATAATCTTCTCCATGTCCATCCATTTATAGGCAAATTTTATAACTTCATTTTTCCTAACAGCTGCATAGTATTCCATTGTGTAGATGTACCAAAGCTTCTTTATCCAGTCATCGATTTTCGGGCACTCTGGTTGCTTCCAGATTCTGGCTATTGTGAATAATGCTGCTATGAACATAAAAGTAGGGATGGTGTTTCCTCTGCGTATTTTTGGTTTCCCAGAGTAGATTCCCAGGAGTGGTATGGCTGGGTCAAATGGGAGTTCAATTTCTAGTCTTTGGAGGAAAGTCCATATTGTTTTTCCAGAAAGGCTGTACCAGCCGGCATTCCCACCAACAATGGATGAGTGTCCCCTTTTCCCCACATCCACGCCAGCACTTGTTGTTCTTGCTCTTTTGAATATGTGCCAGTCTCTGTGGTGTAAAGTGATATCTCATTGTTGTTTTGATTTGCATCTCTCTGATGATTAGTGATGATGAGCATTTTTTCATATGTTTTTTGGCCATTCGAATTTCTTCCTTGCTGAAGTTTCTGTTCATTTCTTGTCCCCATTTTTTGATGGGGTTGTTTGTTTTCTTCTTGTAAAAGTTCTACCAGTGCCTGATATATCCTGGATATTAACCCCTTATCAGATGGGTATTGGGTGAATATTCTTTCCCATTCTGTGGACTGCTTTTGTATCTTAGTCACTGTTTCTTTTTGAGGTGCAGAAGCTTTTCAGTTTCATGTAGTCCCATATGTTTATCTTTTCTTCTAGTTGCTTTGTTAGTGATGTTTCACCTTTGAAGATGCCTTTAGCTTCAATGTCGTGGAGGGTTTTTCCTATATTTTCTTCAATGTACTTTATGGATTCAAGTCTGATATTGAGATCTTTAGTCCATTTTGATCTGATTTTTTGTGCATGGTGTTAGACACAGGTCCAAATTCATTTTTTTACACGTTGCTGCCCAGTTTTCCCAACACCACTTGTTGAAGAGGCTTTCCTTACTCCATTTTAGACTCATTGCACCTTTATCAAAGATTAAATGATCATGTGTTTGAGGTTGGGTGTCAGGATACTCTATTCTATTCCATAGTCCACAGGTCTGTTTTTATTCCAATACCATGCTGTTTTAATTACTACTGCCTTATAATTGATATATTGTAATCTTTATTTTTTTTCTTATGGGTCACTCTCAGCAATGCAGAGCTGGGGGTTTACTCCTGACTCTGCCCCTCAGGAATTACTATTGACTGTTCTTGGGGGACCATATGGGATGCCAGAGATAGAACCCAGGTCAGCTGTGAGCAAGGCAAACAGACTACCTGCTGTACTCTAGCTCCGACCTCCCATATATTTAAATCTTAAGTGGACTCATATTATACTTTACTTCATATAAATTATAATAATCTTACAAACAATTTATAGGAGAACAATATTCCTGATATTCTTAAGTAAGAGTTTTTTATTTCTAAGTCAAAATTGACACTACTTTGAGATGGAGAAGTTTGTTAATTATGTGATGATGTCTATGTCAGTCATCATCTGACACTCAAAACGTACAACTTTATTTTTGTATTACACTAACAATAAAAGTTATAGAAGGGGCCAGAGCAATAGCACAACTAGTAGGGTGTTTGCTTAGCTAGCAGTGGACACAGGGCCAATCTCCCAGTATCTCATGTGTTCCCCAAGCACCACCAAGAATAATTCCTGAGTGCAGAGTCTGGAGTATCACCTGAGTATAGCTGGGTGTGACCCAAAAGAAAAAAAAAGTTGTAGAAAACATTTATTTAAACATATGCAAGGTACTGTACTAAAAATTTTATATGTGAATATCATATAAGAACTTCTTTTGCTTAATCTTTTGGACATCTCCTGGTGGAACTTCTGTCTTATTCTTGTCTCTGTGCTAAAGATTATCTCCTGATGAGGTGACAAGGATTGAACCTAGGTCAGCCACATGCAAGGCAAGTATTTTACCTGCTAATCTCTCTAATCCTGAGCTAGTTCATATGCTTTCAGAGTATCATGTTACCACACAATGCACCCTAGCATATTACCAATATCCCTTTGCCATAATTCCTCTACCCTTTCAACCCAGTACCTCCTACCATTGGCTGACTCAATTCTGTGGACTTAATCTACAGATTTGTTTTCACTGGTCATTGTTCTCCAGTTTTAAATCTTTTTTTACCTCTTATGTGTGAGATATCGGTTTTTATCTTCTGACTTGTTTTATTTGCCACACACCCTTCGATTCCATCTTTGGTGAGTCTTTGCTTATTTTACAGCTGGGTAATATTTCATAGTACATATATACCACAACTACTTTATCTACATATCTCTCAGTGGTCAATCTTTTCTAGATAGTGTCTTCTATAATTAGCACAGCAATAAATAAAGATGCAAATTTATTTTTTTCAAGTCAACAATTTTTAAAATGTAGCTATTTGTCAAAAAGTAGAATTGCTAGTCTATATGGCAGTTCTTTTTTTTCTTTCTTTTTTGAGAAATTTTAGTACTGCTTTTTTATTTAGTTGAAGCAAATAAGCTTATACATCCCTATAAGCACTATTTATCTTTTGTTTGGGGTTTATAACTGGCAATATTCTTGGTTATATACCCCAAACAAAAGATAAATAAATAGTGCTCACAGATGAGTCCTGATGGACTCAGGGGACCACATGAGATATCCAAGGGCCAACTGAGGCCAGCCATATGTGAAGCAAGTGTCCTACCTATATTATCACTCTGAGTTCCCAAAAGCACTTATCTTGGGTACCTTTGTTATAGGTATGAGGATCATTCTCCCTACCATGTGATGATATCTCATTTGTTTTTATGTGAATTCTTTTCTGATAATTAATTATGAAGAGTATTTTTATGCGTCTGTTTGCCACTCTACATGTATTTTTTGAAGAGAAATTTCTTTCTTTAACAAATGAAAGAATACTTATACAAAGTGATTAAATGGCCCAAACACAGTCATACAGAAAACGAATGTCAAATGCTTAATTCTTAATTGACTACATAAAACTGAAGTTCAAGGCTATTCTGCTTCTGCAGTTCTCCTGCCTGTGAATGACCTTTCTGTAATGTTTAAATTTCTCTGTTACAGACATTATTAAGAATATTGATTTGGTACACTATTTTTTTTAATTTGTACATTGAATGCAGTTTACCTTGATTCCTTATAAATCATAAACATATTAGTACATCCATATGTAAAATTTATTAATACTGTCTTCAAAAATACATTAGATAACTCATTGGCATCTCTCCAATGTTTTTAACTACTATAACAAAAATGTACAAGTGGATTTGTGTAATAATGGCCCATTCATACTTTTATATTTACAAGCTGTGTATGTTATTTTTTGTCAACGGGTTCAGATATTTCTTATTAGATAAGGAAGGAAAAAAGCTAATAAACATTCAAGTGATGGATACGTATTAGGCAGAGGGTATAAAAGTGCAAGGATCATACATAAATTCAGATTAGATACACTGTTGGGTCAAATATATCTGGGAGATCCACTAGTAAGGATGCTCAGATGCTAGGAGGTTGTTGATGGGACTGTGTATACTTTCTATCTGTACTCATACCCATGTTCTAAAGAAAGCTGCTTCTATTGACAATACAACAAAAGAATAATGCTACAAAATAAGCACAAGTAAGTGATTTAATATAGTAGTCTAACCTCCATGATTTATGAAAAAAAATCCAGAGAATTATAGAAGACCAGTTTATGCTAACATTCTATACCTCTTACCTGGAGGTAAAAAAGTGTACAAGAATAAATACCCTGTTCCTGTGTTTAAAGCAGTAAATTCAAACATGATTGAGGAATTTCAGAAATAAACATTTTTACTCCCATTGCATAGATTTATTGACATAACCAATAAACGTAAAATTCAATCTCACCATCTGGGTATATCAGAGATCAAATGTAAAAAACATCCGACCGTGATGTCTCTTTTTAAAAATATTAACATTTTTCCTATTTATCTATGAGAGAATTTAGTTCAAGTATAGAGTTTATATAAATAAATCAATATGTTAAATGATAATTGACACATATATGCCCTAAGAAATAATTAATACAAAAACCTGCAGATCAGAGATATAGTACAGTGCTTTCCTTGCATGTGTTTGGTCCAGATCCAATCCCTGGCAACCCATGGTATAATAGGAGTGATGCCTGACTGCAGAACAAGGAATAAGCACGAACATTGTGGATATGTCCCAAAACACAAAACAACAAAAAAGTGGAAACAAAAAAACATAAAATATTTATACTATATTTTCCTTAGATACCGCTGAATTCCTATAGTATAATTTGTGAATTATTTTTAAAAACTGAAAGAAATATAGTTTACCTTCAGCATATTATTATATAATTACATAGCATATTGGAGGTGATGGCACAGATAGTCTTACAAGTTTTCAGTTCTATATTATACAAGAGTAAATCTCTTACTTTCGCTAAAAGTAGTTTTAAGATATTATTTCTCAGAGCACAGATATATTTAAATCAGCTATGATTTAGAGCAGAAGTAACTATGTCATGATACCATAAAATTATATCTTATAAAAGATCAGAATAAGAATTCCTAATTTTTTAAAACATTTAGTTTACATTGAACTCGTTTCCTATAATTAGGGTGACAATATAATGAATCATCAAACCAAGAACATTTTGCAAAATGAAAAGAAACACTACCATTAATTAAGTCAGACAAATAGATTATAAACCTGAACTATTCAGAATAAATCAGAATACTAAGACTGCCCTTAAGTTTGTGCAAAATAGTAAGAGGCATTCATTCTCTTAATTAAGCATTAAAATATTGACTCTTAGAAAAAATTTTAAATTTGACATCCCATGAAACTTAGTTTCTTTGTTTGAGTCCCTCATACATGAGTAAATTAGATTCTAAATATATTTAATAGAATAACAACAGGAGAACTGAGACTTTTGGACCATTGTGTGTCCTGCTGCTCAATGCTATGGACTCTAGGTCTAGTGAGACATAAGCCATAAGTCATAAGAATTGCTGTCCTAGTCACCTAATTTTAGTTTCTCTCAGATTCTACCTGGCATATTCCATTTTACTTTGTTTATATTGTCTGATCACCTTTTTTAGCCCTTTGATGCAATTCTCACAAAATAAACAACAAATATTTTTATGATATATCTTATCCTGGTACTTTGCTCCATATTGCTTCATATGCTACGAATAGCTGATAGATTAAATTAAGAGAAGTTAACACATATTGAACGCTTCTTATGTCTCACAATCTGTTCTTTGAATGAGACTAAAACTATTAACTTATACTCATGGAAATTGAAGCTAGAGTTGTAATATGTTCCTCTATAATAGGATACTCCCATTAATTTTAGTATTACATTAAAACAAAATCAAATACCAAGCACATTACTAAGTGAAATATGTCTATTTTAATTGCCCCATTTTTTTTTTGCTTTTTGGTCACACCAGCATTGCTCAGGGGTTACTCCTGCTCTTCGCTTAGGAATTACTCCTGGCGATGCTCGGGGGACCATATGGGACGCCAGGGATCAAACCGGGTTGGCACAAGCCAGCCTCATGCAACGCAAACGCCCTACCTGCTGGACTATCGCTCTGGCCCCAGCCCCCATTTTTTAATTCTTTGGTGAGGACCAGAAAAATATTTTTTAGATGAGATTTTATTGATTCATAATTCTAGTTATGGGAATATAATGCTATATTAAATGATAAGTTTACTTGCAGATATGAAGTTGATCATAATGTTAAAAAAAAGTAAAGAAAAATAATCCTGCTGTTTTCCAATAATTAGCTATATTATATAAGAAAATCTTGGCAATCATATGGAGAAAAATAATATGCCACACTATTGGTCACTTGTCTTCCTTTTGTTCATTGATTTGTTTCAGCAGGCACCAGTCACGTCTCCATTCATTGGTAATGAGGTCCATTATTGTTACTGTTTTTGGCATATTGAATACACCACGGGTAGCTTACCAGGCTCTGCTATGGGTCTGGGTTCATCCCAGGGGGCCCAGTCTTTATCTGTGTCAGACCTATCACTATCACTATCACTATCTTCCCGTTCATCATCTATTTGCTAGAGCAGGCACCAGTAATATCTCCATATGTCCTGTCTCATGCTAGTAGGACCCAAAGGCATCCGCTTGCTCCAGGAACATAAAGAGACTCAAACAATTATATTAGGTCACGGGAATGACCTAATATAAATGTTACTGGCATTTGGCACATCAAATATGACATGAGCAGCTTGCCAGGCTTGACGTGCGGGTGGCATACTCTTGTAGTCACATCTAAAGAAAGCATTTATCAATGAACCATGCAGCCGCTTAGCAGCTGCACGAGCCAGGCTGTGATAGTCTGGTCTGCTGGGTGGAGTTGTGAGGAGAGGGAAGTCCGTATGTGGAAGATGGCGGCCCCATGGAGTCGGGGTGGGGGGTGGGGGGGTTGTCTGGCTTGTTGTGAGGCTCTGCTGGGGTGGCAGGCCAGGGCTAGAACCTGCCATGCCTCCCGGGCACCTCATGAGCGGCTGGGCACAGGGAGAGCAAGGAGCAGCTCTGCCACATGTCTGAGACTCTCTCAGACATCTCAGTATGTCAGACCATCAAAGTAAAATGGTACTGCCTCTATTAAAATGGTATGGATATTCCTAAAATATTAAAATGAATTTCATAAGATTCCATGATATTACTCATGAGTTATACACAGAGAACAAATACAGTATGATGCTCATATAATGCATCATCCAAATGAAGTTTGATAGGAAACTATGTGTCTATAATGGTTGCTCGAATAATTCTTGTTTGTCAATTAAAATATCATCTGCAGTAAATTTTAAGCCTTTATCCACAATAATATTGGGTATTCATATGTCAGATTCTAAAATGGCCCTGATGCATAGGTATATTAGAATATTAAATCATAATCATAAGCACTGTGCACTTTTATATTTTATGATATAAAATATGTTTCAAATATTATTACTTGAATATTTTTAATTCATAGAATGTACCAAGTTAACTATATTAACTGATAAGTCACTTATAGCACTTTTGATTCTGTTTATAAGACTGGACCATAGAACACTTCATTAGATTTTTGTGAGTAGGTGGCATGACTTGTCTTCTACTTTAGTTAAACTCCATAGTTGTTCACTGATTCTTTTTGACTTATTTTTAACATGTCTTTTTTTGTTTGTTTGTTTGTTTGTTTTGGACCATACCAAGAGATACTCAAAGGTTTCTCCTGGCTCAGCACTCAGAAATTACTCCTGGCGCATCATGGGGACCAAATGAGATGCTAGAGATCAAACCACATTTAATCCCGTGTAAGATAAGGGCCCTACCCAGTTTTATCTTTCCATCCACATAATTTGTCATCATTATACATGTGTCAATGATTGTTTTTGTTGTGCAATGTTAATGCCTTTTCACCAACACCAAAATTTTAGAGGCCCTGCCACTGTCCATATGTTATTTCTTGTTTATCCATGTCTCCAGACACTCCCTGATAACCTTGGTTCTGCTTTTTAGAGTATTATGGCATGTTTTATTGAGCATGCTTCTTTGTTTTTCTTTTCTTCTTTATTTTTATTTTTTTTAAATATTATTTAAGCCCCTTGATTTACAAAGTACAAAGTTTTTCACAATATAGTTCCTAGAAAGAGTCATCATTTAACACCAGTCCCACCAGTGTGCCCCCCCAACCACCAGAGACCCTAAATACCCACCACACCCCCATTCCCATACCTACTCCCATAACGCGCACTGATTATATTGACCATTACAGCCCAAATATGAGAATGATATTGAGGAAGTCATGACTTTATTTTTTTTCCTGGGTTGTTATGTGTGAGTCCGGCCAATTTCTGTTCTTGCATTCATTTTCTGAGTTTCTAAAATGCAGTGGGTTTCTACGTCTCAACTCCACACCCACCACCTGTGCATCTATGGACCACACTTATTTCAAATATTTTTAAAGCTCTGTTTGACACTATCCTAAACATACCTTGAATAGTTGTTGGAACTAATTCTCCAAATACGATCAATGAATATATTCTTAGATGAAAGTTAGTGGAGATTATCCAATCTCCATTTTGCTATTTGAGCTCACTGAATAGAAAATTGCCGATATGTTCTTACAGACTATGCATCGTGCCCACACACTTGTGATTGTATGCCCCATACTTAATTCTATGAAATGTGATGGGATACCTGGTATATCAGTACACTAGACTTTGAGACATCGCTGGGCACTTTGCAGCTGCATGTCACTTGGTGAGCTGGCAGCAGCTCTTCCCCACGTCTGCATCCATGGATCATGGCCAATAGTGCTGGCAGCAGTTGAATCTCCATTAGACATATAGTTACAAAGTTGTTTATGATCAAGTCTCAGTCATGTATGAATGGAGCCATCCAAACATTTTTCTTGTCTTATATGTCTTAACGAGGATACATCCTATTCTATTTTTAGGTTTCTGGCTTACACCTGTAAGTGTTCAGTGCTTACTCCTGGCTCTGCACTAAGGGCTTATTCCTAGTGGTACTCAGAGGACTATAGAGTATTTCTGTATAGGATTTTTTGGAATAAACAATAGTTAACTATGTGCAAGGCAAACTTTCTACTCACTGTACTATTGCACTGGCAATTTATTTCCTAATTTTTATTTTATTAATTCACAGTGAGCACAAAGTTATTCATAGTTGGGATTTTGACATGCAGTGTTCTATCACCAGTGTCAACTTCCCCATAGTGTCCCTGGGTTCTTCTACACTTCCCCATCCCAGCTCCAGCCTGCAGTCTTGACACCAATATCAAGTGGGATTTATCCCAGGGATGCAACAATGGTTCAATACAAAACATCAATTAACTTATTATACCACATAGTTCAAAGGACAGATAGAAATCATTTCACTTGTCACTTGTCTTCCCATTGTTCATCAATTTGCTCAAGCAGGTGCCAGTACATCTCCATTCATTGGGAATGAAGTTCATTTTGTCAGGGAACCGCTGGGGTCCCCAACAGTATCAGGACAGAAGTTCTCTTCTATATCTGAGGCCGCCGGGAATAGATGAAAACTCATGAATCTGGCACAGTTCCAAAAAGGCTTTTAATAGTACAAAAGCTCTACCACCACAATCCAATGTAATGAAAGAACTCTAACTTTGGTCAGAACTTAGACATATAAGAGAATTCAACTCTCACACCAAAGAGGTCCTACCAGAAAAGAATCCTACCAAAGAGAGAGGATCTTATCCGAGAGTCCTTCCAAGAGGAAGCCTACCCAAAAGGGGCAGGGGGCAGTGCCTCAAGTCAGTCCCCTTATATAAAAAAAAGTAATCCAAACTGTTGACAGGGAGGGTCCTGTCAACAAAAAGCCCTAAACAGCTTCTAGATAGTAGAAGAATGTAGAAGGGTGGTGCCACATCCCATTGTAGGTGTAAACAAAGGATTACACCAAAGACTAATCCTTCCTCTGAAATTGTCTCTTATGTACAACACTGGGGGAGAGAGAGAGAGATAGGTCTGGTATAAAGTAATGCATCTCAATTTCATGAGCTTCATGTAATCTAGATGGTACCCACAAGGTCCTTCTTGCAGAGCCCTGGGTCAAGACAAGGCTGTCTCCTGTCTGCCACCTACCAGTGGAGTTGAACACCACAGCCACACCTGCAACACCTAGAGGGGGCAGGATAGAAATCATATTATCATATTAATTAATGTGATAGTGATTAATTAATGTAGATAAAACTTTGACACAATCCAGCACCCATGTATACTAAATATCCCTCAACAAAGTAGTAGAAGGAACCTTCCTCAAGATAATAAAGGCTCTCTATAACAAGCTCATAGTAAATATTACTCTTACTGGTGAAAAATACAAAGCTTCTGAATGGTCTCTGATGATACAAGATGATCTGGTCTGTACTGTACAAAAGAGTGTTGAAGAGGCCACATGTACTATTAAACTCTTGAATGTGTTTAGTGCCGGGAAGCATTATTTTTTTCTTAAACTTTAATAGTCATATTGGTTAGTTAACACTTCTTTTCATTAATTTTTTCCAGTCATATGGTGCTATGCCTATATCAACTATAGATTGGATAATAAAATGGAATTTTCAGCTAGCAAGGAAACAGAAAACTTCCTTATCAAATCACTGCAAAATTCATGGACTGAAATGAGCAAGTAGATACTGTAGCATTGTTAATTAACCAGAAGCACCTTAATCTTTTTAATTTCAAAAAGGAATATTTTAAGAAATATAATGCATTGGAGGATATTGAGATCATACAGTGATAAGGGAGCTTGCTTTGCATGTCAATCCCTGGCACATAGGAATAATGATCTTAGTGCAGAGCTAGGTGAAAGTCAAGCACAATGCTGGACTAGGCTGAAATAAATAAGTAAACCAATAAAATAAGAAATAAAATGCACAAAACAGATTGAAAGTAATTTGTTGCTCTTTTGAGGCTTCAACAATATTGTTTCTAACTTTGATGACAAATACAACATTGCATTCAACTGCTTACATATTGAATATATTTATTCTAATTTTAATAAAGTCTTACTACTAATTAATATATTTTAAATCTTCAGTAGTATAGAAGAATAATAAGTACTTTTTGAGGATGACATACTTTTAACACTACTAAACTGTTATCACAACTGGATCACTAGAAATAATTTCAATAGCATATAGAGGACAAACACATATTAGTTCAGTGTGCTAAAAATCCTAGTTTTCTTATCTATCACTAAGGGATATTGTTAAACGTTAAAATTTGACTCACTATGTCTCTTAGGTTCCTGGAAATAACACATATCTAACAAACTGCTAGTGAAATCTATTTGGGTGACTATAGAATTAAAGTTTCATTCATTTATGGATGGGATGGGGATGAGTTTTGTCCATATGGTGGTACTCAGGAGTTTATCTTGACTATGGGCTCAGGGATCATTCCTGGTAGTGCTCATCAGACAATGTGTGGGTTCTGTGATCAAACCTACTTCACCAACATGCATGGCAAGCTCTTAATGCTACACTTTCTCTCAAGCCCTTAAAATGATATTTTCAATACCTAAACTACCAGAGAACACAGCAGATAGCCCTGATTCATAAACTTTATACTTAATGAAATTCCAGTACAGGGACAGAAAAGATTTCATGGAAAATCATAAACAATTGAAGTCATGTAATAACAGCAAGTGATCTAAGAAAATAAATATCAATAAGTATCCTAGGAAGTTAAATTTATGGCAGCTCCAGCAATCAGGGAAAGCTTTGATGAAAAGTATGACACAATTGGATAATTTAGGGTAAAATTAATGATGAACAGTTTAAATAAGTTATTGCAAGTCCATGATAGACAATACTTGAAAATATTTTTGAGATACTTTGTGGGGATTACATAAATATAATTATATAACTACTGTATTTGTCACTTATTGAAACATACAGCAAATTGAAACAATTTAAAAGACAGTCATGGGTGCAGTATTTTAATGTGCAAAGCTGTTCTAGTTTGCTACATAAGCAACAAAAAGCCAGAAAAAATTCTATAAATAACTTTACTATTGCAATATGAATTATTTCAAATAGAATGAGAGTCTTTGAATATTTTTTGAATTAGAGCAATGCGTATTATTTTTCTTATTTTTTTTACTTGTCCTATTTTTATTGTTATCAATTTGGGGTATACTGCTTTGGTAGTCAGAGCCTTTGGGAGTTGTACTGAAATACGAAATACAGATGTCAATTTAGTACATAATACATCATGTATTTCCCAGATATTATGATATCTGCCATAAATGTTCTTGATGCTTTCAATATATCTCAGGAGACATATTTTGGCCAAAAGTTTGTATGAGTTACAAAATATATTCTACAAAGTCATATGTCATATCTTCTTACATTTACTTTTCTTTTTTGCAATACTATAAAAAAGCAGCAGAAGTATAGCATTTATAGGAAATATTACTGTACTCTAAATGTGTTTTTTGGAGATTTGTGTTATGGTGCATTTCAGTAGTTAGTAGTGGATGTAATCTAAGATATTTGAAATTATCTAAGATATTTGTTGAAGAAAGCTGAGATATTTGTTGATGGAAATGATCATTGAATCCTCCATTATGGATAGCACTATAGCACTAGTTATAAATTAAGTGAAAGAAGAGCAGTGATAACATCTACAGAAAATTAGTGCCCTTTAATAGACCTCCAAATACAGGTTAATAAGAGATATCAATTATGCTTAATCTTGAATTAAATAATATATCTTATAGTAATAGTGTCATCATCAAATTATTGTCTGAAACTTAATCCCTAATATGATGGTACTTGAAGTAGAAATTCTGGGACAGGTTGCAGTTATCAATGTGGAAGTCTCATAATGGGATTTCCACCCTCCACTTATAAGAACACATAGAGAATATAGACTTTGAATATTGATTTTTGGTTTATAGGTTTGAGGTGGGAGTTGGAGGAGCACAACCTGAAGTGCTCAGGGCTTAGTCCTGGCTCTGTGCTCAGGAATAACATTCCTATATCCTTTATTTCTGTATATACTTATTCTAATTCCTCATAAATATTTATGCCTAATGCACATGCTTAGTTTGTATACAGAAAAACATATAGTGTGTGCCTCTCCTTTTTGTTGTTTTACCTAGCTTAGTTTTACATTTTAGGTTATAAACGTTCTTTCACTGTAACTGTTTATAAGTTTCAATCACTGTATGTGCACATTAAATCTTTACTTTCTTCTAATTTCTTTACTAATCTTGATTATTCTTTAATTTCCATTTCAAAGATCTCCATATACTTGTGCATTATTACTGTGGCCCATTTCTAGCTCCTCAAAATTACATATGCAACCCAATGGGAAGTCTTCCCACAAGTCGACACAGGTACCTGTGTGAGCAGTCTATAACACACTCACACACACACTCATACACACACATACTCCTGAATCAGTGTTGAATCCTACTACATTACTACAACACTGATCTCTTAATGACTGTACTTTCTCTAGTCTCATATACAGGTGTTTATTTTTATTTAGACATTTTACCATAATGTCACATTATGTAGCTTTTAAACATCTGCCAACACAATAGATAAAAGTGCTATCATATTATATTTTCCAAGTTACTAACAGATATCATAACTATATATATATACATATATATATAAACACACATATGTAAGCTAGGATGTGGAATATATAAAATTTGCTATTATTCTGGCTCTCCTTTGTTCAATTTTTTTTAACTATGGTTGTATTTTTTCTAAGCAGGGGAATGCAGCATGAATCATAATTTCTTTTTAGATGAAAATTTCATGTTTGCATGAAATTTGGTACTTTACAAGTACTCTAGTCTATTTTTCTGTTCTATATTAGCTGGTCCAGCATTTCATCTCTTCAGTATAAATCTTTTAGTTTTTATATAATAAATTTCAACTCTATGTTAAAATGTGGTTCATGATTGAAAAGTTTTATTTAAGAAACACTATCTCCCAAATCTGTTACTATGTCTTTCTTATTCTCAAATGTTGTTGAAACAATATTTTGGTTTTGCTTGCTTTTTTGTACTACTCCTGGTAATGTTTAGCGGTAACTCCTGACTATGTACTGAGGAATAACACTTGGCAGTGTTCAGGGAGACCATATGGGATTCTAGGGATCTAACCCAGGTTTATAACATTCAGCACCTACCTATTATATTTTCTCTTCAGTAGGTTTTGGTTAGATATCCAATTTATTTATTCCCATTTTTAAAAAGCTTTAAAGAAATATTTAATATTTTTGGAGAGGAGGAGTTAATTATTTGAACACTATTTATATAATAATCTTTTTTTTCAAAAAAGAGCTTCAGAACTTGGTATACTATATAAAAATATACCACATTACATACACCATTTTATTCAAACAAATTTGGGTATAAAGTATATTATCACAATATTTTGTACTCAGGAAAAATGAGAAAAATTCAAATTTTCTTCTTTCCAATGTCCTTGCTTAGAACATATTTTCTCCTATCCATTTAAAAATAATGTACTAGAGTGGTACTAATACACTCTCTTCCATCACTTTTTTTTTTTTTGCTTTTTGGGTCACACCCGGCAATGCTCAGGGGTTTCTTCTGGCTCTGCACTCAGGAATTACTCTTGGTGGTGCTCACGGGACCATAAGGGATGCCGGAGATCACGTGCAAGGCAAACGCCCTACTTGCTGGACTATCACTCCGGCACTCTTCCACCACTTTTAACCATCAGTTATTTTTGTTATAAATCTTACAGTTAAAAAAAGCTGTGTTCTTTTTTTTTTTTTGAGGGGCTAGAGTGATAGTCCAGTGTGGAGGATGTTTTCCTTGCACAAGATCAATCGGGTTCATTCCCTGACATCCCCTATCAACCCTTAGCAGCACCAGGAGTAATTCCTGAGTGCAGATCCAGTAGTAATCTCTAAGCATTGCGCGTGTGATTCCCCCCACTTTTTTTGTTTTGTTTTGGGGGTCATACTTGGCCATTCTCATTGTTTACTCCTGACTGCACTAAGGGAACCTTTCATATAGGATGCCAGGGATTGAAGCTGGATCAGCTGCATGCAGGAAAATACCATCCCCACTGGTACTATCACCCAGCCCTAAAAATATTGATGTGGGCTGGAGAGATAGTATGGTGGGCAACACTGTTGCTCTGCATGTAGTTGACCTGGTTTTGATACCCAGCACCAAATATGGCTGCCTGAGTACCACCAGGAATGACCCCTGCACAGACAGATATAAGCCTTGAGCAGCACTGGGCATGGTATGAAATGACACCTCCACTAAATTATTATTTTTTTGCTTTTTGGGGTCACTTCTAGCGGTGTTCAGGGGTTACTCCTGACTCTGCACTCAGAAACTACTCCTGGTGGTGTTCTGGGGGACCATACGGGATACAGGGATTGAACCTGGTACTGCATTCCTACTTTATTCTACATCCTGATTCCCCTCTCGTCAGAACTGTACAGCAGAAGAGCTGATATCAGCCCATCTCGCGCGCGCTTGCAGCCTCACGGTTCATCAATAAATGCTGGAGATCAGAGGTGACTACAAGAGTATACCACCTGCACAGCAGAGCCTGACAAGCTACCCATGTCAGATTTGATGCCAAATGCCAGTAACAATTATAGACCTCATTCCCATGACCTGATAGAATGGTTTGAGACTCTTTATGTTCCTGGAGCAAGCAGGTGCCCTTGGGCTCTACTAGCATAACACAGGACATACCGGAGATGTTACTGGTGCCCTCTCAAGCAAATTGATGATGAATGGGACGACAGTGATACAGTGATACAGTTCTTTTTATTTATCTTGTTTAAAAAATTTTAACTTCTACATATTCAGTTGTAATTTCTGTATAGAGCTCTGCCCCTTGGGCCCTCGATGGTTGATGGTCTGACATAGGAAAAGACTGAGCCCTCTGGGATGAACCCAGAGCAACGGAAGAACCTGGCAAGCTACCCATGGTGTATTTGATATGCCAAAAACAGTAACAATAATGGACCTCATTTCCAATCGAATGGAGACATTACTAGCACCCACTTGAGCAAATTGATGAACAATGGGAAGATTAGTGACTGGAAGTGAAGTGACACATCTTTTTAAAAATAATTTAGGGCTCTATACTGATTTCCTATATTTGAGACACCATAATAATTTCTTCCTTTACTTCTCTAATCATAGTTTCTTTTGATTCTTTGATAAAAATTTACTGATGGCTTTAAAGCAAAACTTCAACCTGGACCCAGTGATCTCCCTAAACACCACTCCCCAACAAATAGACACACAGACACAGACACACATACACATCACATATACACAGGCATTAAAAGGGACATAAGTGAAAATTAAATAAATGGGTAGGGTGGCTTGAAGTTAGGTGTCCAAGTGGTAGAGCAGAGGCCCACAAGGACAAAAAGAAGGCCCAAAGGGGTTCATGGTTAGGGAAATCTTTAAAACATTGTTTTCAAGAACTTCACTCAAATTTTTGAATAATTTCACATATTAGTTTAGTTGAGCACTTTTCCCTTCAGCTACATCATGCATTTCTTTTCTAAATTTTTCTAGCGAAATATACATTTTAGATATGTATTCTAGTTCCTTATAATTTCCTCTTTTTTCTACCAGACATGTTCCTCTTGCATTCCCAGGGATATCCTGAGCTTTGAGATGCTGGAGTGACTTGGCAGACCAATTTTAATTTAATCTCTTTTGATGCAGTCTGCAGCTTCTTAAAACCTGCCTCAGAGGACATAATCTTGGTCTAACCCATGTTCACAGTACCATAGCTGTTTCTTTCCTAAGGACTCTAAATGTATATTCTATTCTCTCTGTTTATGCTTTCTGGCTCTAAGTGTGTTATATCAGCTCCAAGTCTCTGCTAATTGCTTGTTCATTGCTTATTGTTTCTACCAATGATTTGCGGCATAATTTTCTTTACAGTTTGAGTCAATAAACCATTAAAGGGATAATTTTTTCAAGCTTATATTTGAGGATTACTCTGACTCAAGAAGTGTATTTCTGAACAGTCTTTTACTCAGGTCCTCTGTGTAAAAAACTATCTACTGAAAGTAAAAATCTGAAGTCTTTGTTTTCATGAGACTCCATCATCATATTAATCAGTTACATTCAAATTGTTATTGTATGAGTGTTTTTACCTTGATTGTTCTACATGGTCTATTGTAAACAAAATCAAAATATTTGGGGAGACTTTGGGGCCCCTCTAGTTTGCTGACTAGTCTATTGTTCTGTGAAAACTTTGATTCTCTCCATAAGAACTATAAACTCTATAATTATGCTTTTCTAAATTGACACCTCTGACATGAATAGGGAACTATATCCCTAGTATGGATACTGGAAAAAGGATGAAGGATTGGGAAAAATTTCAACATAGATTCAGGTAAGGAACCACAGCCTCTAGTCTTCTTGGATTTCATTTCCTGTCCTGCAAATACTGTACTATGAGAAAGGAAAATTGCGGGCAATTCAGACTTTGTAGTTATATTTGTCAAGCCTGTTTGAGGAAGAGTAACTAACCTCTGAACAGCACTCAACAGAAAGCTATCAGCTATAACCTAGAGATTGGAGAATGAAAATACTAGTGGGCTGACTTTCTGGAGAGAAAAAGCAACCTTTAGAGAACAGTAAAAAGTAGCATCTTCTTGGTCACCTTTCCCAGAGTGGAGTTTGTGCCATCTTGAACAATTTAAGATCAGGAGAGTGAGGGAACTAATTGTGATCAAGTCAGAAAAAACTTAGTAATTGCTGCTATTATTATTATTAAGATTTAATAATTTTCTCCAAATGTTTTATTTAGAAAAAATATACTCTCTGATTCTTGGAGATAGTGCTGTGTTCAGGTGCTTGCCTTGCTTGCAGGAGACTGTGGATCAAACCCCTGGATCAAATAGTGTTCATTGGCCACTACTGAAGTGAACCCTGAGTACAGACCAAGCAGTAAGTGTTGAGCATCGCTGGGTGTCATGTAAAACAACAAAAAGAAAAGGAATTGATTTTTTTCTTTTTATTCCCTCTGAAACATAGAGGTATGCATATTAAAAGAACAATAAACTTACAATTATAGTGATTATAAACCTGAATTAATTCAGAGTAATTGTAATACCTTTACATTTTATTAATTGAAAACAAAGTGTCAAATATATTTGCATGGTAATTTTAATATCTTAAAATAGGCAAAACAAATTCCATTGCAGGAAATCACATAAATGCTTATAATATCTACTAAATCTAATTATAGACATGTTAACATATTACCTATAAAGAAAAGAAAATGTCTCCATAGCATTATTTAAAAGTAATATTTAAATTTGTAGTCTTTTGCAACTTACTCATCATTTAAACCTAAATTATATTCATTAATTATTCGTAATTCTTTAAAACTAATACTAATCTCAAAAGGGCATCATATTGCTTATTCTTAATTGCTTTGAAAATTATAGAGTATATTTAGAAATATGAAGCTCTAAAGAATTTATAAATTCCAGGGTACAGTATAAATATCACAATATATTCTCCATATAATGTAAAGCATGTATAAAAAGTGTACAACCAATATTTAATAGAATAAAATAATATTTAATAAATTTATAGTTAAATTATTAGATCATGTTTAGAAATTACATACCAAAATGTTGCAGTTCATCAACATAGATTTTGCTCTTATCAGTCATGTGTATTTTTTTATACTTAGAATTGAATGTCTTGCTTAGAGATTATTTTTTCAATAATCATTTTAATCTCATATTTACATTGCTGTATGAGGTGTAAATCTTTCGGTCCAAATAGATAGCATAAGCACGTATTTCCAATCTCCCCGTAAAATACTCAATTTTCATGTTTTATATCTTCTTTTCAGATTTAAATTATTTGCTCTCCATAGTGCTTGGGACAATTGCAATTCTAAGGATCAAACTGACTCCTTGTAATAAATCATGTGCTCAGTCTTTTGAGTTTTTTTCTCTGGGCTTTTTTTCCCCTTCTTCCTGTTTTTCATATTAGAGTAATACATATTGAAAGAGTTCAGAAGACTTCCCTCCTATTTTGGAAGTTATTATGTAAAATATGCAGATTATGTAAAATAAGTTAGATTTTTTACGTTTTATAGTATTCACCATTGAAATTCATCTGAACACATTTATTTGTGCAGATTTAAGATTAGAAATCTCTTTATCTCATGATTATATGGACAATAAAAGTGTGCATAACATTTTATTTGGATAATTTTTTGGTTTTCAAGGCTTGCTTCTAATGCTAAATATGAGTCAAAGATATCTCATGATCTCTGTATCACTGTCTTCCCGTTCATCATTGATTTGCTTGAGCGAGCACCAGTAATGTCTCTATATGTCCTGTCTCCTGCTAGTAGAGCCCAAGGGCATCTGCTTGCTCCAGGAACATATAAAGAGCCTCAAACCATTACATCAAGTCATGGGAATGAGGTCTATAATTGTTACTGGTATTTAGCATATCAAATATGACACTGGAGGCTTGCCAGGCTCTGCCATACGGGTGGCATACTCTTGAAGTCACCTCTAAATCCAGCATTTATTAATGAACCTTGCAGCTTCTATAGTATGCCTGCCTGCTGGGTGGAGTTCTGACGAGAGGGAGGTCTGGATGTGAAAATGGCAGCCCTCATGGAGTGGGGTTCATCTGGCTTGTTGTGAGGCCCTGCTGGAATGGCGGGCCAGGGCTAGAACCCGCCATCTCTCCCGGCGCCTAGAGAGTGGCTGGGCACAGGGAGAGCCGGTAGCATCTGTGCCCCATGTCTGTGAGTAGCATTAATATATTTCCTCTACACTTATATGTGGGCCCCTCACGAGCGGTGCAAATAGGTATGCTGGTATGCTGATCCAGAGGCTTAAAGGTATGCTGATCCAGAGACTTACAGACATGGGGCAGAGCTGCTCCTTGCTCTCCCTGTGCCCAGCCGCTCACGAGGCACCCGGGGAGGGATGGCAGGTTCTAGCCCTGGCCCGCCATTCCCAGCAGGGCCTCACAACAAGCCAGATGACCCCTCCCCACTCGATGAGGGCCACCAACTTCCACATCGGACTTTCCTCTCGTTAGAACTCCACCCAGCAGCAGACGATCCTATCACAGCCTGGCTCACGCGGCCGCTTGAGGCCGCCACGGTTAATCAATAAATGCTGTATTTAGAGGTGACTGCAAGAGTGTGCCACCCACACGGCAAGCCTGGCAAGCTGCCCGTGTCATATTTGATATGCCAAATACTAGTAACAATTATATTAGGTCATTCCATGACCTAATATAATTGTCTGAGGCTCTTTATGTTCCTGGAGCAAGCAGATGCCCTTGGGCCTCTACTACCATGAGACAGGACATATGGAGATATTACTGGTGCCCGCTTGAGCAAATAGATGATGAACGGGAAGAGAGTGATAGTGACAATTATATTTGGAACAAAGATGTCATGGAACCCAAGCCAAGGATTAATTTTAAGAACCCTAGAACTGGGACTCCTGAGACAGTACAGGAGGGGAGCTTTCCTTGCACCCCATATGGTTGCGAGCCCAGCCAGAACTTGAGCACCACTGGGTGGGCCCAATAAAAGATCCCTAGAGGTGGAGAGAAGACAGGAGATAAGGCACTCACTAATGCATGCAGCAGACCCTGATTGAAATCCTGAGCATTATCAGGGGTAGCCTCTGAGCACTATATAGTGACCCAGAATCCAAAAGAAAGAACCCTAAAGTCTTTAAGATAATTTCAAGTATTAGATGACCACCCAGGCCACTCTATAAAGATGTACAGGCTATACTAAAGACAATAGGGCCGGAGCAATAATACAGCGGGCAGGACCTTTGCCTCCCACGATGATAACCCAGGTTTGATCCCCAGCATCCCAAATCCCATATGGTACCCTGAGCACTGCCAGGAGTAATTCCTGAGTGTAGAGCCAGGAGTAACTCCTGAGCATAGCTGTGACCCAAAAAGACAATGTGTCACATGATAATCTTTTCAAATTAATGCTGCACTATTTGTGGTATGTTCTAAATTATTCCTGGTAGTTCTGATTTTTGCAGTTTTGTTAGTCTTGGCATAGTTTAATCATTTGATACATTCCAAATACTAACCTTTAATTTTAGGACTTTGCATATGTTACTTTTTTGGTATTGTGGATGGGCAAAATTCATCCACAATGGAGGTCAGAGCAGCTTAGCTTTAGAGGTACAACCCAGATTTTCTATTGGTCCTCCTTAAGGATGATTGAGAATGCAACAAGCTGAGCATGTGTGAAGAGCTATGTGAAGCTCTTTTCTCACTGGTATATTCTGCTGAATGTGGCAACCTTGAGACATATAGTTAAATGATTTGGATTTGTGAACAAATTATGTACTAGGGTCAAAAAGTCCATTTGTTTAATGATCCATTATGTGAGATGCAGGATGGCCTTTTTGGGGGACTTGGAGAAGGAAGGATGTGCTGTTTCAGTTAGTGTTGGGGTTTGGCTGTATGCCCCAACAAAGTCCCAGAGCAGTGTGTACGAATCCCCTTCTGCCCCAGGGATTGGCTGCTGGTGGAAGGAGAAAGATGCAAGGATTTAGCAGAGTTTCAAGAGGTTTTACTTACACAGGTTCTGGTATACAAATCTGCAAAGGAAAAACCCCAAACCCCAGAGAGTTCCTGGCTGGACCCCCGGCCACATGTAGCCAAGATGACTGCCACCACATGTTAAGGCCCAACAGGGAGGAGAACAGAGAGGAGAGGGCAAAGAGGCAAGAGGTATAAGAGGCAAAAGAGCGTGAAAGAAAGCAGGCTACAGTTTTATATTCCTGTAAAAGACAAACCACCCCAACAGAAAGGGTCAAATTCAGGGAATTTCTCCCAGGACCTCACCTAGGCCCTTTGAGATGTTAATGCTGCTCAGTCAAGATCTGCCTTGAAAGCAGAAGTAGAGTGGAGGAGGGGCATCTGAGATCGACTATATTTCAGATACAAAGGCATGCATCTGTACCAAAGAATATTCTATAGTTAGTTATATATTTCTCCAAGCCTTCACAAGAGTCTCATCTTGACTTCAAGTTGTTTTGTATATTAGCTTTTAGACTTATAAGAGCAGTCTTTTCAAGCCCAGCCCAGGTATGCCTGATCCAGAAACTCACATACATGGGACAGAGCTGTGACTGGCTCTCCCTGTGCCCAGCTGATCACGAGGCACCCAGGAGGGATGGTGGGTTAGCTCTGCCCTGCTACCCCATCAGATCCTCACAAGAAGCCAGAGGAACCCCCCACACCATGAGGGCCACCATTTTCCACATCCGGACTACTCACTCGTCAGAGCTCCACCTAATAGAAGAGCTGAGCACAAGCCCAACTCATCAACCCTGCTTCATCAATAAATGCTCGAGATGAGAGGCGACTACAAGAGTATTCCACCCACACGCCAGAGCCGGGCAAGCTACCCGTGTCATATTTGAAATGCCAAATACCAGTAAAAATTATAGACATCATTACCAATACCTGATGGAATGGTTTGAGGCTCTTTATGTTCCTGGAGTGAGCAGTTGCCCTTGGTTTTGCTAGCATGTGACAGGACGTATCAAGATATTACAGGTGCCTGCTCGAGTAAATCAATGAACAACAAGAAGACAAGTGATACACGTGAAACTTTAATTTTATTATTGCTTTCTAATGTGCCCAATTTCAATTGACTTCTAATGTGATCTGTACTATTTGATTTTTCTCTATACTTAAGATATTTTCTTCACTTTAGTTTATTTTGCTATTATTTCCAGTTTCTTGAGAATGAAATTAGCATATATAAGAATTCAGCTTATAGTATAAGTGTCGAATGCTATAAATTTTTATTTCAGTGATGCTTTATAATCCCAAAATGTTACATCCTATATTTAAATTCAGTTTTATGTATTCTTTATTTGTAATTATTATAAAAATATAATTTATTCTTTATTTGTAATTTGTTTCTGTGACTTATGAGTCATTTAGAGGTGTTCTTTTCACTGTGTTTAGAAAATTTTATCTCATCTGTCACTGATTTACTCAGATTGAATAATTAAATATCATTATGGACAGAATACACACTGAGAATGATATTTTTTGATATTTTGACATTTGTTTTATGCCCAAATAATTAGACATAACTTGGTGAAGTATACCATGTGTACTGGGGATAAAAGTATTTTCTGATGTTTTGGATTGTTTGGTATATGTCAGTTTATCTTGTCAGTTGATATTACAAATTATATCTTTATATAACTAATGATTTTCTGTTTAACTGACACTTTACTAAGTCTGAGTCTCCATTTCCCAATTAGAGTGCATTTGTCTGTTACATTTTTTAATTTCTCGTATATTATGACAATCTATTATTTGGTGAATAGACATTAAGAGTCTTGAATTATAGTAAATAATTTTTTCAGGTTCAATGTCATTTTTTGGTCGCTCCAAAGTTTACCTTAATTTTTTTTAAGTCACCTAGAGGTTTTTTTAAATCTTGGGTTCTGCCCTTTCCTCCACCTCCATGCCAGCTTCCCTGGAAGATATACACACCCACGTCAGACACACAACTCCCTTGGCACATGGCCGTGCCGCATTCTTACATAATACTGATTTTAGGATAAGGTCTTTCCCATGATCTTTCACATTTATACACTGTATACAGTTCTAGACAGGTTCTAATTGATGCCCGTCATCCCATTTGCCTAGAAGGAAGCCAGAGCAATCCACACATCATGTGGTCCGTCATTTTCAATATTCAGACTCTGTAGTTCCTCAGGGCTCCATCCAAGCTTAAACCTGATCTTCCCCTATAAAGTATCATCAGTGAATGCTCGAGATGAGAGCCTTCTACTGATAGTATACCACCTACACATCAAAGCCTTGCAAGCTACCCTTTGTTTTATTTGTTATGCCAAAACTAGTAACAATTATGGACCTCAATTCCATGACCTGAAATATGGTTTGAGGCTCTTCTTGTCCCTGGAGCAAGCAGATGCCCTTGAGCTATACTTGCTTGTGCCAGGACGTATGTTATTGGTGCCCACTCGAAGCAAATCAATGAACAACGGGAAGACAGTGATAGAGTGATTTATATCTCTGTCATTGAATTTCTTTTGCTGTCTTATTGCTCAGCAATATGCTGCACTTACTTTTGGTCTGTACTCAGGGATGGCTCTTTTCACTACTAGGGGAAACCATATTGATCAACCTAGGCCAAAGGGAGCTGGGAGCTATTAATCAACCAAGGGAGCTATTGAGCAACCTAGGTAAAAACAATTGTTTTACCCACTGCACTATCACTCTAATCTTAAATTGTATTTCTTTCTTTTTTTTTTTCTTTTTGGGTCACACCTGGCAATGTTCAGGGTTTTTTCCTGGGTCATTTCTCAGGAATTACTCCTGGAAGTGCTCAGGGACCATATGGAATGCTGGGGATTGAACCTGGGTCTGCTGCTTGCTATTGCTCCAACCCTATTAAATTGAATTTCTTGTGAATTGGAGTTCATTTGATTTACTGATGATTTCTCTTTTTGTCTGATATTATCTATTTATTTCAACTTAAAGTAATGGTTAGAAGACAGCAATGTGACAATGCACTTTAGATAAAGGAAAATAAAATTATTGAATATCTACTATTCTAGGCATATTGATCTGGAATTTCAAAATCTTCTGAATTCTTTTTGTACCTCAAATTTCACAGTAGGAATGGGCCATGCAAAATTAGTGAAAATTTTGCCCACCCAACCATATTAATTTTACAAAACTTACTACAATGATAAAAGTATTTGCCACACTCACTGCTGGAATTTCAATATTAATCAAGTATTCTATTCTCAAACTTATCTATATTCTCTATATAAGGGTCAATTTTTTAGAGGGCAATTTTGGTAAATATTCAGTCAGCTATATTAATATCTGTGTCATTATCTACTGGGAAGATAATCATTTTGGCATTGTATGTGGAACAGAGCCAATTATCTATCCAAATGAACAAAAAATAAAGACTGTATTTGCCTTAGAACTTAAAGGTAAACCATTAGAAAATAATTCACATTTAATAAGTTATTTAATAACACTAATATTCTATACAGAAAATGAAGTAATTGAATATGACAAAGGCAAGGTAAGTTCAGGATATGCTTATAGTAAGTAACAAAAATATTCAATTTCTATAAATTGTAAACACATCTGAATTTCTTTATGTACCCACTGAAAAGACTATGCAATAATACAAAGCTACTAATCAATAGTCATTCTAGGATATGCTAGCTCAAATACATTTAGTATTATTATTTGTGTTGTAGTTATTTGTTGCCACTAGTTATATCTATTAAAATGATCTGAAATGAGTTAGAAAATAAAATATGGTCATTACTAAATGCTGTGATATAATTTCATGATGACCACCTCATGCTGCACAGCTCTTGGAGATGACTTACTATTGTAACATTGCAGAAAGAAACATTTCTGTATTTGTAAAGGTGTTGATATCTTATTCAAAAATGTCTTTAAAAATATATGGGGTTCTTTAATGGCTGAGAACATGACATGCTTGAAAAAGCAAGGCTTGAAAAGTCTACATAAGGTGTGAATTCTGTTGATGAGTAACTCATCAATGTGGCTGGAACTTAGTTGGAAAGGTGATGACTTGATCACTTGATCACTTGATCACTTGACATCCCGTTACTCATCGATTTGCTCCAGCAGCACTAGTAATATCTCCATTTGACCCTATCACGTGCCAGTGTAGCCCAATGGCATCTCCTTGCTTCAGGAATAAGAACAGCCTCAAATTGTTCATTCAGGGTCCTGATGAAGTCTGACCATCTTGTAGATGGGTGGCCACATGATCTTTTGATGTCCCCTGGGATCCAGTTGGTAATGGCTCTAGTCCAGTGGTCGTCTCCATATTACATTACATGTCCATCCAATCTGATTTTGATACCTTGGCAAAAGAGGCAGCTTCTCTGACTCTGAATCATTGAAGGAGGTCAGAACTCCGGATTCCTTCTCTCACTTGAGTGAGGCATGATATTCCAAGCATAGCTCTTTTGATTCCTTTTTTGGGAGACCTGAACAGTGTTCTCATCCTGCTTTAGTAGGGCCCAGGTCTCTGAGGCGTATGCTAATGAAGGGAGAATGGTGGAGTCAAAGAGATATGCCCGGTACCAGAGGTTCTAGAAGAAAAATATCAGAAAGGGTAAAGAAACAGAAAAGAAAACATTGTAGAATCTACTGTATTGGAGTTTTCACAAAGGGTTATAGTGTTTTTTTTTCTATTTAAATGCGATGAAAATTTGTGAAAAAATAAAAGAGCAAATAATATATATGTTTGGAAAATCTCTCTAGTTCTAATGTGGAGAAGAATTTTTTATTTTCTCTTTGGGAACAAATTTCATGCCATGTGGAACATCCCTGATCCGTAGGCTGTGTCCTTCTACCAATTATCATTCCTCCTTTTAAATTAATTTCTGCCACTCCCTCTGGAAAAAGTGTATAGACAATAAAAACAATCTCATGAAGAAAATGAAGTATTTACAGTTGCTTGGATCAAATCTGTCCAACTCATTTCACACAATAACAAGCGCTCTAATTGAATTAATTCGCATATTCCTAAAACCAGGGAGAAAGTAGTTACATTCTGAAGAACACCTGTCTATACATATTCAAAGGGAATAGAAAGCAACAACCAGTCAAATATGCCTAATTACTAATGACTGCTGAAACAAAAGTCTGGTAATCATGTGACAACACCCAGATCTGGTGATTTAAATTAAAGATGGCAGAACTTAATTTTAATTATAATTAAAGTTAAAACCAAAGGACAGCAAGTAATGTGGGAGCATCCCTTAGGCAATGGAGGATTGTCTTCCAATTTATCAAATTTAACTAATAAATTAGACAAAACATTTTGTTTTCTTGTGTTTTCCATTGTTCATAACTCTTGTTATCAAGATATTTAGGTTTTCCTTAACTCTTGCAGCAATGTCAAAAAGCAATCAAAATGAGTAGGTAAGTTGAAAGGTTTCAGTACTGTGTTATGTGATTTTCTGAACATGATTGAGAACTGGGTTTTTTGCTTAATTCTAGTAGCAGGAAACAATAGAAGTTCATTAATTATATTGTACACTTTTATATTTTTACACTTTAGTTAGAAAATATAAAAGTACTTTTCTTCACAATGAAATACATGCTAAGTATACTTGTACATTTTGGTATGCATAAGAGAACAATTGTGAAAGAGCTCTACTTCTTTTACTTTGAAACATTAACTCATTAATAATTCAGTTAATGATTTGAATTGTATTAATTGCCACATACAGTGAAAAAAATGAGATAGCTATTTGCTTTAACAGAACTTATAATATAACAGAACTTATAGAGATAATATATAATATATAAAATATATATAGTTATATATAATATAGCATATATGTTATAACATATATTATTACATGTTACAATCTATAACATATATTTTACATATATAATATATGTTACACATATAACACATTTTATATATAATACATATTAAATACATATTTTATATAAATATAATATATAATACAATATAACAGAACTTATAGAGAAATCATAAATATATATGTAAAAGTTTTTTGTCTCTGTGCTATATGTCATTAATCTTCAAGTTAAATGACACAGCAATAAGGGGTTGATAAAGAAGTGACAGAAAAGCAAGATCATTTTAGTGGCAGTCAAAAAGCAATTACTAGGATGCAGGGAGGAAGGGGAAAGACCTTTTTGTCCCCTTAACTGCTTAGAGGTAGCAACAGAGAAAATAGAAATGACCTGTTTTCAAATCCTGCTTTTCATAATAACAAGATGGGTGATCTTGTTGCTATGCAACTACTGAAACTCAATTCATTATATAAAAATTTTGTGTGTGCATGTGTGTGTGTTTATCAGTTATAATAAAGCTTTATTTTGGGTACGACCTGGCAAAATGTAACTAAGTATAGATAATACAAGAACACATATTCTCCTGAGAACTATACATATGTAATCAATTTATTTAGTCAATTTTTTAAAATAGTAAAAGAATTGCCACTGCTAGAATAAACTTCCCCTTTCCCCATTTTCATACTTTAAGTATCAAAAATTACATATTAAAGTTTTAACAGCTATGGGAAAGGTAGACCCATAACAATTTGGGTGAAATACTCTAATTCATCAATTAAAGTAACTCAGTGGTTTTGTTTTTCCTGAAAAGTACTGGTGACTCAGTAGGTTCTGTCTTGCAATATTGATACTAATTCAAAGCAGTTAATCTGAGGAAGACTACAAACTGTTAAAACATCATAAAAGCCTGTCATTATGTTTTGAATTTCTGGCCAATGTACTGTGAATTTCAAGGGAGTTTCTAAAAAGGATTAGCACTGAAACATACTCTCAAATATGCAACCACTTAATCTTCGATAAAGAAGAAAAAAATATTAGGTGGAGCAAAGAAAGCCTCTTCAACAAATGGTGCTGGGAAAACTGGGCAGCTACATGTAAAAAAATGAACTTAGACCTCCTTCTAACGCCATGCACAAAAGTCAGATCAAAATGGATTATAGATATCAACATCAGACATGAATCTATAAGGTACATCAAAGAAAACATAGGAGAAACGCTCTACGACATCGAAACTAAAAGTATCTTTAAAGACGACACACCACTGACCAAGCAAATGGAAGCAAAGATAAACAAACGGGATTATATAAAATTGAAAATCTTCTGCACCTCAAAAAAGAAACGGTGACCAAGATACAAAGACAGTCCACAGAGTGGGAAAGGATATTCACCCAATACCCGTCTGACAAGGGGTTAAAATCCAGGATATATCAGGCACCGGTAGCACTCCACAAGAAAAAAACAGCCAACCCCATCAAAAAATGGGGAGAAGAAAAGAACAGAAGCTTCCAAAAAAGAAGAAATTCGAATGGCCAAAAGGCATATGAAAAAGTGCTCTTCATCTTTAATCATCAGGGAGATGCAAATCAAAACAACAATGAGGTACCATCTCACACCACAGAGACTGGCACACATCCAAAACAGTAAGAACAACCAGTGCTGGCGTGGATGTTGGGAAAAAAGGGACTCTCATCCACTGTTGGTGGGAGTGCCGACTGGTCCAGCCCCTTTTGGAAAACAATATGGGCATTCCTCCGAAAGCTAGATATTGAGCTCCCATTTGATCCAGCAATAGAACTCCTGGGAATATACCCGAGACCGAAAAACACATAGCAGAAACACTATCTGTACTTCTTTATTCATCCCTGCGCTATTCACTATAGCTAGAATCTGGAAACAACCTAAATGCCCGAGAACAGAGGACTGGCTAAAGAAACTGTGGTTCATCTACACTATGGAATACTATGCAGCTGTCAGAAAAGATGAAATTATGAAATTTACCTGCAAATGGATGGACATGGAAACTATCATGCTGGAGTGAAATTAGTCAGAAGGAAAAGGACAGATATAGAATGACTGCATTCATAAATAGGACATAAATAGATACCAGTGTTTTACTAAGTGTGGGAAATGGTAATGGCAGATTAAAACTCATCATTGAATGTACACAAAGAGACTTAAGTGATAAACTCTAAATATCTGCAGGGCTAGCCACAATGTGTAAAGGAAGAGGGAGAGAGATGCAGAGACAGAGAGAGAGAGAGAGAAAGAGAGGATACTGGGGTACCTGCTATTGAGGCAGCCTGGGGTGGGCGGGAGGGGGTTGGGTACATTGGTGGTGGAAATGGGGCTCTGGTGGAGGGATGGGTGCTGGTATACTGTATTACCAAGAACCAATTATGAACAACTTTGTAATTGTATGTCTCACGGTGGTATAATAAAAAATTAAAAAAAAAAACTACACACCAAAAAAAAACATAAAGTATATGGGAAAATATGCTCTGGATTGCTCATCATCAGGGAATTGGCAATCCAAGCAAAAGCTGAGATATCGTCTCACTCCACAGAGACTAGCTCACATCGCACCCACCAGTCTTAGTGTGGATGTGGGGGAAAAGGGACCTCCATTCACTAATGGTGCGACTGTCAACTGCTCCAGCCTTTGGGAAAACAATATGGACGCTACTCAAAAAGCTAGGAATTGAACTCCCTTAGGACCCAGAAATGCTGGGCATCTTCCTCAAGGGCCCCAAAATACTATTCAGAAAAGACATTTGCACTCCTATGTTCGCTGAAGTGTTGTTACAATAGCCAATAAAACACGTATTTCGGGAAAAAAATAAAAAGGATTAGCAATATAAACATGAGTCTCAATGTCATTTAAACAGATTTACTGGGAACAATATAAACCTAAAGACAGAGTACTGAGAATAAGTTATTTAAACAAGACTGCCAGAATAAGTTCAGGTCTCTAAAGTTGAGTAGAAATCTCAGATGTAGAAATCAGATCCAGTTCTGATCCAGCAAATACATTTTTGTGTTTAACTAAGGATGTTTGTATGAAGGTATTCCATGTTCAAATGGGTATTCATGATAAGTACACCAGTACTATGGGAATATAGTGGTTCTTCTGCCTTAAGCAATTTGTATGGTGCTTCTATATGTGTGCTACTTGGTAATTTTCTTGACTTATCAGTTAATGTTAGAGCACTCCAGTTGAGATAAGGCCATGGGAATGTTCTGACACTGAGAAGTTGTTTATTAGAAAGGAAAAAAAAAAGTATTAAGGCAAACTATCATGATAGGTTCACAGAATTATGAGATTTTAATAGCAAATATAAATGTAGTTTTCAAAAGCTGCATATATTAAAACAAGAAAAAATGGCGTGCTGAAAATTTTGATTTTTGTTTTTCATAAGGACCTGAGACAGATCACTTGAACAGCTAATTAACTCTTTTTCTCATTCTAATGTCTGAAAGGCAAATGTTACGAACTCTGAACAATAGACTTTATAAAAGACTGAATTAGGTAAACAGTATATTCTTGAATTTTCATGTACAGTTGAACATTTTAAATCTTAGTTCAAATACTGCAACATATAGCAATATTAAGGCTAACTTGTTTTGCCAAATTGCTATTTCAAAGCCAAAATAGAACAAGATATAATATATAACTATGCATGTTCTTTCGTATAAGATGTGTATTATTTCATATGTGAAAGTTTATATGAACCATTACAATGTGAATATATATAAAGTATATATATACATATATATTCACAATTAAAACAGATAAGGCTATAAGTTCTATATTAAAATGTTTTTTTAATATTTTCCTAACTTGATATTACTTTATGGTAAAGCTCAAAATGTTCTTCTGTTCTCAGTTTTTTTCTGCATATTGAGAACTGAGTAGTGAGATTGGTCAGATTTAGATCCATAGTCTTATGAAGTACATGCCTCCCAAGTGATGAATAGAAGGCCTGGGCCCTTTCATGCAATTCTTGGCCAAACACACAAGTGGTTCAATATTAGAATCCTAGGATACTGTGCTGCTGAGATTTTGTAGTGCTGGGTTTTCACCTGACTGACCCACTCACTAACCAAATTAAGGTACTCTAGGACCTCTGGACTATTCCTGGTGATGTCATCAGGGAACCAAGTCTCTCTGGATATCTGCATGTAAGGCATGCACCTTCATCCCTTTGTTAAACGTTTTAGTCCTAGATCAAAGAAAATAAAAAAATTTTTTTTTTAAAAATCACAGGCAATCACTGGTGATGCTGTACTTAAGTGTAAACTTTCTAAAATATTCTATGGTTGTTTTATGAGACTATTGATTGATATATGAGTAAATGCTATTTATGATCACATTACTATTCGGTATGATCTTGTCATTCTTTTGCACTTAATTTTGCATATATTCAGTAACTAAGACATTAAACATCTGGAGTTGAAGTAAAGGTATTGATATAGTACACTAGTTTTTTTTATCTTCTGCATCCAAAGTGCAGGATAAAATGCAGGATAAAATAAAGATATGTAGGGGCTAGAGTGATAGTATAGCAGGTAGGCCACTTGCCTTCCATGCGGTTGACCTGGGTTTGATCCTCAGCATCCCATATTGTCCCCTGAGCATCACCAGTAGTGATTCTTGAGTGCAGAGCAGGAGGAGCACTTAATCATCTCTGGGTATAATTGAAAAAACATACAATAATATAGTGAATGTGTTTTAATTTTGAAATTTAAAAAATGGGACCTATTTATTTTACAGTTCAGAATGAGGTATGATCCTCAAAATTCAGTGTGATATATCCCCAGTAAGGGTGTTGGATGTACTATGGGAAATAAGGCTAGTGGTAGAGTTAAATTTCAATTAAGGGATCTACATTTTGAAATAAAGTTATGAATAAGCACAAATTATTTAATTTATAACTTTGTAGTTCAAGATGTCACCACAGTTTTCTGTTTGTTTTGCTTTGATTTAGGTCCACATCCAAGGTTTAGGATCTAAGCTTTGCTCTGTTTTCAGGAATCACTCCTATTTTGGCTCAGGGGACCAGATAGGATGCCACAGATCAAAATCAGGTCAGCTACATGCATATGAGAGTCATACCCGCTGAACTATTGATCATTGTGTTTTTAATCTGGACAGAAACTTCAGTTCATTCATTCACTTGATGCATAAAAAAGTTTTCTTTGAGGTCTAGAAACTGATATTTTTTTAATTTTTTTATTTTTACAATTACAAAGATATACAATTAAAAACTTCATATTTGGGTTTTGGCATACAGGCTTCCAGCACCCATCCCACCACCAACGTCCCTGGTTCCCTCCCCCCTCCCCCAGCCCTCCTCCATGGCAGGTTCTTTATTTCTTTCCCTTTCTCTCTCTTTCTCTTTTCCTTTCCTTCCAGACTATGGATTACGGAACATATATTAAAGGGTTGTCATGTGTATATTTTTGCCTCTATTTAATGCTCAGTTCTAGGTTGGCATTAGTACCCTCAACAATTGTTAGCACACTGTTCCATTTTCTGTCTTACCTAGCCTCTGACTCCCACGTTTGTGATAATTTCCACCTTTAACAAGACCTCCTGATATACGTTTCACTTGACCTTGGGTATTGGTATCATAATATGTACATATATATTTATGTTATGCAGATAGATGCAGACATTCTGTATCTGTCTCTCTCCTTCTGGCTAATTTCGCTCAACATAATCTTCTCCATGTCCATCCATTTGTAGGCAAATTTTATAACTTCATTGTTTTTCCTAACAGCTGCATAGTATTCCATTGTGTAGATGTACCAAATCTTTTTTTATCCAGTCATCGATTTTTAGGCACTCTGGTTGCTTCCCAGATTCTGGCTATTGTGAATAATGCTGCTATGAACATAAAAGTAGGGATGGTGGCGCGCGTAGGTTTTGGTTTCCCAGAGTAGATTCCCAGGAGTGGTATGGCTGGGTCAAATGGGAGTTCAATTTCTAGTCTTTGGAGGAATGTCCATATTGTTTTCCAGAAAGGCTGTACCAGCCGGCATTCCCACCAACAATGGATGAGTGTCCCCTTTTCCCCACATCCACGCCAGCACTTGTTGTTCTTGCTCTTTTGAATATGTGCCAGTCTCTGTGGTGTAAAGTGGTATCTCATTGTTGTTTTGATTTGCATCTCTCTGATGATTAGTGATGATGAGCATTTATTCATTTTTTATGTTTTTTGGCCATTCGAATTTCTTCCCTTGCTGAAGTTTCTGTTCATTTCTTCTCCCCATTTTTTGATGGGGTTGTTTGTTTTCTTCTTGTAAAGTTCTACCAGTGCCTGATATATCCTGGATATTAACCCCTTATCAGATGGGTATTGGGTGAATATTCTTTCCCATTCTGTGGACTGCTTTTGTATCTTAGTCACTGTTTCTTTTGAGGTGCAGAAGCTTTTTTAGTTTCATGTAGTCCCATATGTTCATCTTTTCTTCTAGTTGCTTTGTTAGTGATGTTTCACCTTTGAAGATGCCTTTAGCTTTAATGTCTTGGAGGATTTTCCTATATTTTCTTCTATGTACTTTATGGATTCAAGTCTGATATTGAGATCTTTAATCCATTTTGATCTATTTTTGTGCATGGTGTTAGACACATATCCAAATTCATTTTTTACATGTCATTTCCCAGTTTTCCCAACACCACTTGTTGAAGAGGCTTTCCTTACTCCATTTTAGACTCATTGCACCTTTATCAAAGATTAAATGATCATGTGTTTGAGGTTGGGTGTCAGGATACTCAATATTTAATGGACTTATAGCCTGAACTGGAAAAAATTGGAAAATAAAGCAGAATTTGCCTTCTGGTGATATAAATATGACATCATAAAGACTTGGATATGCAAAAACTTCATAGGACAGTGTTAGCTAGGAACACTCTAAGGAGTGCTTGTGTGTTCATGACAGGTGACACGCAAAATTGTTTTGTATTCATTAGACATTTCTAGACTGAGACATAGTCAGTTCAGATAACTTTTGATCTCAAACTCATTTACTGACTACATGATGGTAGTTGTTTTGACACCTAGTAATATATTTGTTGAAAAATTAGTTTAAGGCAACCCAATAATAGTTTGGTTTATGTTGGTAGGGGATTGGGATCTCAAGAATTCCTAGGACCCCTTGCTGCAATTGATTCCAAATATCAATTGCTAAGGAGAAAACATCATAGAATTTTATAATTGACATATTAGTGAAAACACCCTTCCCACTAATGCGGAGAAAGGTTGTCTTTTTAATCTATTTACAGTGAGGAAATAATCCTGACTAGAAAAAAGTAATCCAATCTTAAATTAAGAAAATCTGAGCTCAGTTTTGGATTTGGATTTTCTACATTTAAAGCTTTAAAACACAAAATGTTTGGCAACATTGTTACAAGCACAATCCATAGACCTTATTTTGATTTAATGAGTGTTTAAAAATATACTAAAGATAATTTGGGTTCCTATTTGGTGAAGTGAATAACAACAAATATCAGTGAACTATGAAAAAGTTCCAGAGAGTCTGAGTTTTCATTCTGGAACATCTATTTTTTCTTTTTCTTTCTTTTTTTTTAAGCATCAAACTGCATTTATAGTGGAAAAACAAAGACAACAGTTTCTCTGTTCCTGATAAAATTTGTAAAAACTTGAAAAAAATATTTTTTACAATTAATAAAATAGAAATTAATTTATTTAATTAATCCCTTCTGAAAAAATCACTTACTATGTAATACAAGAGTTTCATGAATTTACTAGAAAAAGTAGAAAATCATGAAGTTAAGAAAATATTTTGGAAATTGTATATACCTCTTGAAAAGGCCAGTCTTAACATAGTTTTAATTTCTATACTTTTGCAAAAATGACCATTTTCTTGATTAAATACAATTTTAATAAATGTTCACTTGGGAGTATAAGGAATATTTTCAAAATTCTCAAAGTTATTTAGGCATAGGAGAATTTGCTTAAGACTCTAACAATAGACTATTATATTATGTGTCACATTAAAAACACATGATGATTACCCATGAAAGTAACATAAACAACTGGATATTTAGAAATATTGAATACCAACATAAATGTTAATTAAATTAAGCTTTTCAGTCACTCTTTTTGATATATGAAAAAATCAACAGAAATTAAAAAGCAATAAAAAGTAAAAGTATTCTTTTTAGGAGGAAACTGTTTTCTTTGATCATAAATGAAAAGTTTGAAATGATTGGTGATACATACACCTGGCAATGCCTGATGTAACCAGGATTATACCTGGATTATACCTGGCAGTATATTTCTTGGATGAACCAGAATTATACCTGACCATTCTCTGTAGCCATTTTGAGACAGGAATTGAATTCTAGGCCTATCACATGCAAGTCATGAGGTCCTGTCTCATGAGCTCTCTCTCAAGAACATCATTTAAGTTCACTCTGAATATCAGAGTGTTCTTGAAGTTAAATACAAATGTATGACCTTCCAATTGCTGTATAATGTTCATGTAGATTTTCTCCTCTTGCAAGTCTGAAGTGGCTACATAATTGATGTAAAAATTCTATAATTTGGGGCGGCGAAGCCCAGCGGGTAGGGCGTTGCCCTTGCACGGGCCGGCCGCCGCCGGTCGATCCCGGCGCCCATATGATCCCCTGACCACCGCCAGGAGTAATTCCTGAGGCAGAGCCGGAGTAACCCCTGACAGCGCGTGACCCAAAACAAAAAAAAAAAAAATTCTATAATTCATGGATATTCATCTGTCTTTTCTATTCAAAAGCCTTCATTAAATGCTAAAATCATCTAAGTATATTATGGATTAAAAAGACTTGCAACCAATTTGGAGTTGTCTTTTATTTTGTGTCTGTGCTTTATTCAGTATTCTGACTCTTACAAGTATCTAATTTTGTATCAGCTGAACTGTGTTATATAGTAATGTGAGACTACCATTAAGATAGTGGAAATAATCTCATGAACACTATATATCAAATTAATTAAATACAATATAATATTCACATCACATATTGCAAGTAGAAATATCTCCTCTGGACCATACTTCTCGTTTCAGATTCAAAATGTGAGAGGAGGGATAGAAACTGTTAACAATGTTTTATTTATTTTTATTGGTAGGAATGCTAAAGTTCAGCTTTGTAAATTTATTTGCTCACATCAGCCAACCAAGAAGCAGTAGAGACCAATGCCTAGTTCTAGATTTAATTGTCTGACTCAATGGTCTTTTACTACAACATGAATCATTCTTAGATAATGAGTAGTATGGTCTTTCAATAAAATTGGTTTAGAGCCAGAACAATGTATTGCAGGTAGGGTGGTTGTCTTTTCACCCAACCAAGCCAGGTTAGAGTGCAAGCACCCTGTGTATTTCCTCAGGCCTATCAGGGTGACACCTCAGCACAGAACCAGGAATACACCATGAACACTGCAGGATATGGCCAAACACAGAACAACACTAAAAAAAAGAATTGACCTATACCATCTAAGTTTTCTTGTCATACCCTGGAATAGATTTCTGTAATAAAAAAATATTAGAATTAGTATTTTGGTCCAGAATAAATTTATATGTTGAAAACTTGGCACCTTAGAATAAAGCAAAAGCTTTTGACCACAGATTATGAAATTTTTGTTTTTCTTTTCTTTTGGGACAGTGCTGGCAATACTCAGAGTTTACTCTTGGCTTTGCATTAAAGAGATCACTTGGGGGCTCAGGAACCATATGGGAAGGTGAGGATCAAACTTGGGTCAGTTGCAAGCAAGGCAAAACCCTCTCACTTTTATTGCTCAGGTGCCTAACAACTTTTTTTTCAATATTGTTTTCAAAATTCTTAGGGAAAAAATAAAACATGTTCATAATGAAATTACTTTTTTGATCATAATCTAGAGAATGAATAAATAGTTAATCAAATCTTACACTTTTTACCACCCAATTTAGGAGGTTGGGCTTATGGAACATTTTAGGTCAAATAAATAATTAAAGTAATTCCTGGTGAGGCACTTTCTAAATGTTTATGTGACATTAACTTTATTTGAAAATTTACTAATTATATACTTGTGCAGTGATATGTGCAATTATATACTAAGATACTAGAAAATGTGTCTGTGTGTGTGACAGAGAGAGAAAGAACAAATGAGAGAGCTATGAAGACAGGGACAAAATGGGTGTTTGAATCTTAAATAAATAAATTACATTATTTTTTGCAGCTGGTACCAATATGGAGATAAAATAGCTCTTTAGGATTTTCTCTTCTTTTTTTGGTTATGTGTGGGCCACTCCTGGAGGTTCTCCCTTCTTGCTCAGACATCAGCTCTGGAAGTCCTCAAGGAACATTGCATTTTACAGGGACTTAAATCTGTATATGTTTCATGGGACACAAGTGCTTACCTGCTATGGAATCTCTATGACTAGGCATATAGAGAAAGTGAAGGCATTTTCATTGGCACAAATAGGATACAATTCAATATTTATGATTTCTATTTCCTGCTTTGTCTTTTATTGAGGGTGGTTGCCACCATATTAGAAAATGTTCCAAAATGAATACCAAAAAATACTGTTGTAGAACTGTTTCAGTGAATTTTTCAATTAATTGATTAGTAATTTCAAATATTTATTGAAGATTATGACATTTAGTAGAGGTTTCCCAAATGAGATAAAATCAAAATGAGATTGGGATGGGGAGGATAGAATAGTGGAGACAGCACTTGCCTTGTGGAAGGCTGAGACGGATTTGATCTCTGGCACCCCATATGATCTCATGAGCACCATCAAGTGTAATCTCTGAGTGTAGGCCAGGAATAACCCGATATTACCTGGTGTGACCAAAAAAAACATGAAAATGAGATAAAGTAAAATTTGCTTTTTTTGTTGTTTGTTTTGTTTTGTAGGTACAACCAGAAGTGCTCAGGGCTTATTATAGGCTCTCTGCTTTAGACATCACTCTTGGCAGCTCTCAGAGGACCACAGTAGAACCTCAGTTGGACACATGCAAGGCAATCACCTTGCATAATTCCTTTGTCTTCCTCAAGTAAATTTATTTACTCGAAAATTCTTTAGCAAAGAAACAAATTTTTGTATTAGGACTTTGGTTGAAATTCACACAGGTATGGGAATTAATGAATAGTATACTGGTAATAAAGGGGAAATTGTTTAGTAAGGTTGGGGACTTAATGGATAAAAAGTTAAAGAGGGGTATTTGGAAGTAGGCTTCACAGGTGACTAATCAGAGGTTCATATTGATTTCACCTTTTCCAATTGGCCTAAATCTGTGATAAGGCAAATATTAGGAAAGTTATTAGTTACTTACCAAGCCCTGGATATTTTAGACTTACTGTTACATGACTTGTTATTTTTCTTCATCTACTGGTTGTTACAAGTAATGATTTCTGGTGTGATAATTATTGTATTAGGTTGGGTTTGGACTGATTCCTGTAGTTTTTAGATCATAGTTCTGTCTTACTATTTAGTTTATTCATTAATTGTTTGGTTATTCAATCTTGTTGCAACCCCTTTTAATCAATCACTTGTAAAACTTTATGTAATTCAGTAATGTCTGAAAATACCTCTCTTGACTTTTTAATTATTCTTCTGAGAATTTGACTGCATCAAGACACATAAGGCAATGAAAAAATGTTAAAGATCAAGATAGTAACTAACATATCAAGGATAAGAACACTTATTAAACACTATAAGCTACCTCAAATCTTCCCACCCAGTTGTAAAATATCAAATCCACCAAATCTTGAGTATTAGTCTTAGAAAGCCAGAGTATACTTTAAGATTGTCCTGTTTTATTACTTCAAGTATGAAAAGCATTAACTTAAGATAGTTAAAGATAATTAAGATATTTCTAATTTATTATTTCAAGTATAGCAAGAATTAACACTGACACAGACACCAACACACTAGTCAGAAAAAAAACTTTAAACAATGTGATTTTCCATCACTACATGTCCAATTAGTTTTGACTCACCACTTTTCCTGTTTGGTAGATATAGTATCATTAATAACTTCTTTCAAAGTTAGTGAATTTATCTTCAAGTCTTTCCCATTGTTCCTGAGACGTATAAACAACCCGTCAATGGCTTTTCTGGGGAGTGCAACCTCAATGTGTCCTCCATAAGGATTTCATTACTGAATTAAGAAACCAAATTTTTTTTGATGTACAGAATTAGAATGTTATCTTAAAAACAAATTATAAAATACTATCCTTAGAATGGTATTAGACTTATGTGAAAGGACTAAGCGTCCAAATCACAAAGAGGAGTAATATCCTCTAAGAGCTTATGGTGATACAGAAAACAAATGTTCACAATAGGAGTTCAGCACTTTGGTTGGCAGAATGATGGGACAGCACAAAGATTATATAGCAGGTAAAGCACTTATACAGCACACAGCTTGTTGGATTACCCTTTATTCATAGCCCTCTGTCTTTTACTTGCCAAACTTAGGTTTTGTATTTTATATATATACACACACATATATACACATATATATATATATATATATACATATACATATACATATATATATATATATAAATTTATTTTTATTTTTGCTATTTGGGTTCTACCCACCAATGCTCAGGGGTTGCTCTTGGCTTTACACTCAGGAATTATGACTAGAGGTGTTCCTGGGACTATATGGGAAGCCAGTGATTAAACCCAGGTCGGCCGGATGCAAGGCAAGCATCCTACCCACTGTGCTATCTCTCCAGCCCAGGTTTTGTGTTATAAATGAAAGGTTATTCCTCTCTTTCTTGTGTGCCTATCAAATATTCTTATGCTAGTACAAAGGATTTTTGTATAAACAAAGGAAGACAGGAAAGGCTATGAATTTGTGATAGAGGAGTTAATAAACCTCAGTAGGCCTGGGATGTTTAATTCCTTACACCCCAAAAGGAGGGTCTCATTGCAGAACCCGATGGATCTAGGGCAAGTATGCATAAACTACCCTTGCCTTGACTTGGGAAACACTAAATATTCTGAGCAATGTTATAGGCTAAGACCAGGTCATGAAATAAATTCTGTGCTAACCAAAGAATATGCAATTTATTCCTGTGGTTATTAGGAATAAAATCACCTTGCCAAAAGAAATGTAGTGGGATATATGGCAAGATGTCCCCAGGAATGGTCACCCTATAAATTTAGTCCTGGGTATAGATAAAAGTATGTCTCTCTTGCTGTGTTTATACAAAATGAATAGAAATACTATTACGATTGTTTATCAGTTAAGCAAAGGAGAAAACAACATGCCAAGGGATCCATCCTTGCCTTGGGCGGGCCTATATTTCCAGGACAAGATCTGTATCTGGGGCGAGGTCCCTAATAGTTGGCCAGAGAAGGAAGAGGGTTTTTTTAATCACCGCATTGTTTCAGAATTAGGGTCCATTACTTCCTCCTTTATAATTCCTTTCCCAACCAGTTGTAAAGTATATATCTCTAGCAGACTTGTGTTGTGTGTGGAGTTTGGTGGAGTAAGGAGTGAGTGGAAAGTAATCAAATTAAGAGCTTCAGACTTTCCAGAGCCTGTGATCTTTTCGTTTGTTTATTGGTCAGGAGAGACAGTCTTCAGCCCGAGAAGTGGTAAGAGAATCCTGTAAAACCGAATATCTGTTGGGGATCTCACTGAACCCCAACACAGTGTCTTCTCATATGGTCTCCAATGCCTGCCAGAAGTGATCCCTGATTTCAGAGCCAGGAGTCAGCCCTGAACACAGCTGGGTATGCCTCCCCCCCCAAAAAAAAAAAAACTGAAGCCAATACACAAAAAATATTAGTTAGTAGTTAACCAAGTATATAGTCAGATCACAGTTAGTCTAAATAGTACTAGACCTGTTGTTTACTTTGTATACCTTGAATCCAAATTTAGAATTATTTAGCATGTGATCAGTAGAACATAAAAACTGGTTATGTTTCTGGGAAAGACAAGCAATACTACATCACTGGTTGATATAATTAAGTTTAATCACTCATGCAGTTATAAATGATTGCCAAACACATCTAATTTACTATTATTTCATTTGATAAAATAGAAATTATTCAGAGACTTCTTTTATGGGTATATGTGATAAGTGACATATCCAATAGCCAGTGAAACTGAATGAAATGACTATTACTCAGAACAATATTTGTTTTTCTGCCAATAAAAATATTGCTTTATCAATCCTCATCTTTGAACTATAAAACAAGGCATCTGTAATCACAGTGATATACACAACTCTATTTCTTGATAAAGTGACTCAATTTACAGTAAATAAACTAAGGGCTTGAGGGGTAGCACAAAAGGCTGAAGTGCAGGAGGGGCTTCATGCAGGAGGCCCAGAGAGGAGCCCCTGCAAGACATGGCCAATAGAAAGGTGCTGGGGAGTGAACCCTGACCATTGCTAGGCTTGCCCCACCCCCCCCAAAAAAAAGCGATGCTAAAGGAATTCACTAGTTTGACCATTTCTATGTTTTCTTAAAGCAGTTTGCTTCATAAAACCTGAATGAGGCTCTAAAAGTTCAAGTATTGTGTCAGCTAAATGATACTACTCTACAAGGTTGGAAATAGACTCCAAAAGTCCCTATGTGGGACTGGAGCGATAATCCAGTGGGGAGAGTATTTGCCTTGCATGCAGTGGACCTGAGTTCGATCCCTGGCATCTCATATGGTCCCTTGAGCACCTCCAGGAGTAATTCTTGGGTGCAGAGCCAAAAGTAACCCCTGAGCACTGCTAGATGGGACCGAAAGAGCAAAAAAAAGTAATCTCTATGAGATAAGAATTAGTGTAATCAGCATATATTATATGGCACTGTTCCTCCCATATCCAGAAACTATAAACCCTGCCATAGTTATACCATCATTATTGTTTTCTAGAGTTCTACAGCTAGTGTTTGTTTCATTTCCCATAAATTTATCTTTTGCTAAATTACAAATATTTGCTCTTTTTTTTTCTCTATTCTTTTTTTGTGTGTGGGGAGGGATTGGAGACATACTCAGCAGTGCTGAGATCTTGCTCCTGGCTCTATCCTCAAAGATCCTTCCTGAGTCAGGGGACTATATGGGAGACCAGGAAACTCTACAGGATACCAGCGATCAAACCTGGGTCAATTGCATGCAAGGCAAATACCCTACTCACTATAGTATTCTTCAGCCTCTAGACTAAAAATCTTAATTACAAAGGGAAGAATACTTTCAACAAAAAAAAAATAAAAATTTGTTGAATTATTAGAACTATAAATATTAATTTCAAAGAGCTACAAATATTATTAATTTTAAAATATTTTTTGAAAAAATGTGCCTTGTATTTTCTTAATCATTTTGCTTTACTTTGATCTCATTGTGGTAAGCCATAATGTTTGACAACCAACTCACTATTATTTCCATACTACTATTTAGAATGTGGAAGAATTTTGGTATTTTCTTTCCTTTTTGGTTTTTTGGACCACATCCAGAACTGCTCAGGGCTTATTTATAGCTCTACACTTATAGATCACTCCTGACCCTTGCCACATTCAAGGCAAGCATTGACTTGTTAAACTATCGCTCCAGATTGGATCCACATTTTTATATATTTTATAGGCAAAGATGAATTATTTCTAAACAATTTTACTGTAATATCTAATCTATTTTTTCAGACAATTCTTTTATGGAAAATTCAAATATGCCTTCCACATTCTAATATCTAGGAAAATATGTTGATTTACAGGATGTTCTACTTTCAGTTTGGATTTTTGTCCTGTGTTTATTTTTTTGTTTGATTGTTTGTTTGGTTTTGAGCCACAATAAGCTGTTTTCAAGCACAGTCTGGCTTTGTGTTTGGGGATCACTTTCCATGGGCTTGGGGAAATAATTGAAGTGTGAGGCATCCAAACTGTGTCATCTGCGTCTACTATCTCTCTTGTTCCCATGCTTTGATATCTTAAAGGTATGGCCTTACTTTGGATATATTTATTATTTGAGGAATAGTTCACACTCTTTTTTTACTTCGGTTTAATAAAGCCAAGAAAGCATAAACAGTGACTACAAAAATAACTTACTTATGTCAGAGTTGTCTATACTTTGTTTCTTTTTAAGTGTTAGTAGAAAATGCTAAAGCTTTAATATAGCAACCCATTTTACATGCATCAGCATTTTAATATACATGGTATATGTATATAAAAATTTTTAAAGAAGACCAATCTAAATAACAAACCTTTCAAGTATTAAAAGGCCAGAGAGGTAATATATTGTGAACCGTGGGAAACTTCCAAAAACTACTCTTTATGGTAAAATGGCAGCTGCTAATGCACAAGTTTGAGAGAATCCTACTGTGGTTATGAGACAGAATATGTTCATAATCATAATATATTATAGCATCTTATATTCCTAACACTTATACTTTATTTTCTGCAAAACCTTCTGTTTATTCTTTCTTATGAGCTAGATTTATCATATCGTGGGCTATACCACAAGACTTGTTTAACAAAATTATTCATTCTTTTGAATAATTAAAAATCCTTTTTGCAAGAAACTTCATGAAATTGTATTATTCCCTAGATCCATAAATAATAGGTAAATATGATATAACACACACTTTCTCTCTGTCTCTCTCTTACTCTGTTGCTGTCTCTCCCTCTCAGGTCTTACACTGGCTATGCATTCATGGATCACTCCTGGTCGTGCTTTGGGAATCAAATGGGATGCTGATGATCAAACCTGAGTCAGTTTCTTGTAAAGCAAGATTCCTGTTGTACTATCTATTGTACTATCACTCTGTTGTACCATCACTCTGGTTCACAGGATAAAACTTTCAAGTCTGTTCTTGACAAAAAAATGTAGGCAATCGTTGAGAGAGAAAATGAGTTAAAGCAAATATTCACTTAGTCTGTTACTAGCCTCAATATGACTCCAGAAATCTGCATTTCCTTTTAACATAACTTGAAACTGATCATACAAATCTTAGATGAATCAAGAATACAAAACCAAATGAATAGAGTTTGTATGGCATGATAAAATTTTTACCATGGGTACATGTAAAGAGTCTAATGTCTTGATATATGATCATTTTTTCTTCAAATATGTTACATGAAGCAAAACTTAAAATTTAAAATCACACATACCCATACAAACTAGCAGAATATCCCTCAATAAAGAGCTAGGTTACAGGCATGTATCAGATGGAGTTATAGATAGTATACTCAAAGTTTCACCAAAAAATTATACTACTAGTGAATGCTGTTATTTGTTCCAGAATTTTTTGTCTGTAATTCATGACCATAAATAAAAACTAAATATCTCTGTCAGGAAAAAATGGGGTTTAATCTCTCTTTTTATTAATATTTTGTATTTTTAATGATCTATCTGTATAGTTTTTTCATTAACTTCTAAATTCTCTATGTTCTCTAGATTTTTTGTTATTTTGTTTTTAACTTTATACTGTTCATTTATGCTAAGTTACAATGATACGATGATTAAATAAGAAGAGTTTGTATAAAAACCACAGGCTTGTATTAGTTCATCTGAAATTTTTGTGCTATTGCATCAAGTAAATCAAAATTCTTTGTTTCCATTAGGTATATCACAGGGTATGTCTCCATTGATATTCTGCAAGGTTTGTCTCAAGAGTTTTCTTGCATTCTCAAGTTAATACTACAAATGAGTGATACTAAGAAACAAATAAATATTTTATTTCTAGTACAGTGAACTCCTAACTTCCACTTTAATTGCAAAATATAAAGGATATTGTTTTGCACTCTTAGAAAGCGAAAGTAATGTTATCTATTAATCTAGCTTATGCTTTACTGGGGATGAGCTTTGAATAATACAAAGATCTGTTGTCATTAGATATTCATGGAACTTTTGCTTTATCCACATATTTTATTTACTTATAAATAACCACTAATAATGCATTTGAATACTATTGTTATCATCATAATATGTTTGAATTTATATTATATCTTAATGGACATGTAAGACTAAAATTAAGAACATGCTTTCATGAATAAGAGTCCTTGGAGAGATGACTTATTTTGGCACCAAGTCATTAAAGCTATGACTTAACTATGTCTTAGACCATAAAATACCTGTCACATTCAATAACATAGAATAAAATTTTTATATTAGTTTTTCATTTATAATCAGGAGACCAAAGATATTTCCAAATGCATATCAAAATCTTAAATGTTTTCAATTGCTTTCTTATCTGTAATATTTTCATTATCTTACCCTAATTTCCATTACCTAAATGATTCATATTCCACATTTCCTCTGCTAATAGGATCTGATAGTCATTTAGAACAATGTATTCAGTCCCAAAGAGTGTACAGTCCTACTCTTTTCCAGTATTTTATTCATGTTTTATGTTTTACTTTTTAGTAGATCTGTTTCATAAGAAATTGTTTCCTCCCCAATTATTTAATAGTGAGCTGCCACATATTTCTCAATTGTCACATTGCCTGAGTACTCCAAAATATCCATAGACAGCTAAATGTTCCTTTATTGGTATTTCAGTGACTCTTTTTCTGTATTCTAAATGCTTGATAATGTAACTCTGTTTTACTTGGCATTTTCTCTCAGGTTGGAATAAGGTATGCAAGGAGAATACATGAAATATGCATTTCAGGTCTTGAATATATCTAATGCCTGAGTTCCCAGTAGATAACAGCATGGACACTTCAAATGAATGCAATAAACTGGCAATCAAGACGTCACAAATGTAAGCAAGACATTCTCTAAGTTTAAAATATGATTCTTGTTCTGAGCTGTGTTTTGAGGTAGATAATCTGCTTATGCCTTGGTTTTTATCAGTCTTTTTTTATTTTTTTTTAAATTTTTTTTATTATACCACCGTGAAACATACAATTACAAAGGTGTTCATAATTGGTTCTTGGTAATACAGTATTCCAGCACCCATCCCTCCACCAGTGCCCCATTTCCACCACCAATGTACCCCTCCCCTCCCGTCCCCCCACCCGCCTTAATAGCAGGTACCCCAGTTTCCTCTCTTTCTCTCTCTATCTCTCTCTCTGTCTCTGCATCTCTCTCCCTCTTATTTTACACATTGTGGCTAGCCCTGCAGATATTTAGAGTTAATCACTTAAGTCTCTTTGTGTATATTCAATGGTGAGTTTTAATCTGCCATTACCATTTCCCATATTTATTAAAACACTGGTATCTATATCCTATTAATGAATGCAGTCATTCTATATCTGTCCTTTTCCTTCTGACTAATTTCACTCAGCATGATAGACTCCATGTCCATCCATTTGCAGGTAAATTTCATAATTTCATCCCTTTCTGACAGCTGCATAGTATTCCATAGTGTAGATGAACCACAGTTTCTTTAGCCAGTCCTCTGTTCTCGGGCATTTAGGTTGTTTCCAGATTCTAGCTATAGTGAATAGCGCAGAGATGAATAAAGAAGTACAGATAGTGTTTCTGCTATGTGTTTTTCGGTCTCTAGGGTATATTCCCAGGAGTGCTATTGCTGGATCAAATGGGAGCTCAATATCTAGCTTTCAGAGGAATGTCCATATTGTTTTCCAAAAGGGCTGGACCAGTCGGCACTCCCACCAGCAGTGGATGAGAATCCCTTTTTCCCAACATCCACGCCAGCACCGGTTGTTCTTGCTGTTTTGGATGTGTGCCAGTCTCTGTGGGGTGAGATGGTACCTCATTGTTGTTTTGATTTGCATCTCCCTGATGATTAAAGATGAAGAGCACTTTTTCATATGCCTTTTGGCCATTCGAATTTCTTCTTTTGGAAGCTTCTGTTCATTTCTTCTCCCCATTTTTTGATGGGGTTGGCAGTTTTCTTCTTGTGGAGTGCTACCAGTGCCTGATATATCCTGGATATTAACCCCTTGTCAGATGGGTATTGGGTGAATATCCTTTCCCACTCTGTGGATTGTCTTTGTATCTTGGTCACCATTTCTTTTGAGGTGCAGAAGCTTTTCAATTTTATATAATCCCATTTGTTTATCATTGTTTCCATTTGCTTGGTCAGTGGTGTGTTGTCTTTAAAGATACTTTTCGTTTCGATGTCATAGAGCGTTTCTCCTATGTTTTCTTCGATGTACCTTATAGATTCATGTCTGATATCGAGATCTAGAATCCATTTTGATCTGACTTTTGTGCATGGCGTTAGAAGGAGGTCTAAGTTCATTTTTTACATGTAGCTGCCCAGTTTTCCCAGCACCATTTGTTGAAGAGGCTTTCTTTGTTCCACTTAATATTTTTTGCTCCTTTATCGAAGATTAAGTGGTTGTATATTTGTGAGTGCGTTTCAGGATACTCAGTTCTATTCCATAGGTCTACGGGTCTGTCTCTATACCAATACCACACTGTCTTAATTACAACTGCTCTGTAGTAGAGCTTGAGGTTGGGAAAGTGATACCTCCCATCTTCTTTTTCCCAAGGATTGCTTTAGCTATTCGTGGGGTTTTATTATTCCATACAAATTTCAGGAGTGTTTGTTCAATTTCTTTGAAGAACATCATGGGTATCTTTATAGGGACCGCATTGAATCTGTATAAAGCTCTAGGGAGTATTACCATTTTGATAATGTTAATCCTTCCAATCCATGAGCAGGGAATGTGTCTCCATTTCCTCAGGTCTTCTTTTATTTTCTGAAGTAAAGTTTTGTAGTTTTCTTTGTAGAGATCCTTTACATTCTTTGTCAAACAGATTCCTAGGTATTTGATTTTCTGCGGTGCAATTGTGAATGGGATAGTTTCTTTAATGTCCCTTTCTTCTCTTTCGCTGTTTGCATATAGGAAGGCCATTGACTTTTGGGTATTGATTTTGTACCCTGCTACTCTACTATAAGAATGTATTATTTCTAGGAGCCTCTTGGTAGAGAGTTTTGGGTTTTCCAGGTATAATATCATGTCATCTGCAAATAGTGATAACTTGGCTTCTTCCCTTCCTATCTGGATGCCCTTAATGTCTTTTTTCTTCCCTGATTGCTATGGCAAGTACTTCCAGTACTATATTGAATAGAAGTGGTGAGAGCGGGCAGCCTTGTCTTGTCCCTGATCTTAAGGGGAAGGCTTTCAGTTTTTCCCCATTGAGAAGGATGCTCGCTGTGGGCTTGTAGTAGATGGCCTGGATTATCTTGAGGAAGGTTCCTTCAATCCCCATTTTACGGAGAGCTTTCATCATGAACGGGTGTTGAATCTTGTCAAATGCCTTCTCTGCATCTATTGATGTGATCATATGGTTTTTATTTTTCCTTTTGTTGATATGATGTATTATGTTGATTGACTTGTGGATGTTGAACCATCCTTGCATTCCCGGGATGAATCCCACTTGGTCATGGTGTACAATCTTTTTGATGACTCTTTGGATTCTATTTGCTAGTATTTTGTTGAAGATCTTAGCATCTGTATTCATCAGGGAGATTGGTCTGTAGTTTTCCTTTTTTAGTGACATCTTTGTCTGCTTTGGGTATCAGGGTGATATGTGCCTCGTAAAAGCTATTTGGGAGTATTTCTGTTTCTTCAATTTGCGGAAGAGCTTAAAAAGAATTGAGAGTAGGTCCTCTTTAAAGGTTTTGTAGAATTCACTGGTGAATCCATCTGGGCCTGGGCTTTTGTGTTTGGGGAGACTTTTGATTACCGATTCTATTTCCTCGATGGAGATAGGTTTGTTGAGGTATTCCAAATCTTCTTGTTGCAGACTTGGGAAGCTATAGGAATTCAGGAATTTGTCCATTTCTTCTAGGTTCTCTTGTTTCGTGGCATACAGGCTCTCATAGTAATCTCTGATGATCTTTTGAATTTCTGTGTTTTCAGTTGTGATGTCTCCGTTTTCATTTCTGATTCTATTTATTTGGGTTCTCTCTTTTCCTTTTCTTACGAGTCTTGCAAGTGGTTTGTCAATCTTGTTTATTTTTTCAAAGAACCAGCTTTTGGATTCGTTGATCTTCTGGATTGTTTTTTGACATTCCATCTCATTGATTTCTGCTCTAAGTTTTATTATTTCTTTCTTTCTGCTTGGGTTGGGCTCCTTTTGTTGATCACTCTCTAAGATCTTAAGTTGTGAAGTCAGACTGTTTATGATGACCTTTTCTTCTTTTCTGATGAATGCCTGAAGAGCTATGAACTTGCCTCTTAACACTGCTTTTGCTGTATCCCACAAGTTCTGGTAATTCGTGTCTTCAGTCTCATTTGTTTCAAGGAATCTTTGGATTTCCTCTTTGATTTCTTTTATGACTTGCTGGTTGTTCAGCAGTGAGCTGTTTAGTTTCCAGGTACTTGGTATTGGTCTCCGTTTTTGTGTACAATTAACTTCTATTTTCAGTGCATCATGGTCTGAAAAAATAGTTGGCACAATTTCTATCTTCTTGATTTTATGGAGGTATGATTTATGGCTCAGCATGGGATCTATTTTGGAGTATGTTCCATGTGCACTGGAGAAGAAAAGTGTATTCAGCTTTTTGGGGATGAAATGCCCTGTATATGTCTACCAGCCCTCTTTCTTCCATCTCCTCTTTTTAGGGCCAGTATTTCCTTGGTAAGTTTCAATCTTGTTGATCTATCCAGGGTTGATAGAGCAGTGTTGAAGTCTCCAACTGTCGGGGCGCTCCGCGGGGTCCCCGACAGTGCCGGGAAGCGAAGTTCCCTTCTACCTCCGACCGCCGGGAATGGATGAGCACTCAGGGATCCGATGAGGTTTTAAAAGACTTTACTTATCACAGGTTCAGGCATACAAATCAGCAAAAAGGAAAAACCCCGATGCTTAGGATTCCAGGCTAGAACCCCAGCCACGTGTAGGCCAAGATGGCAACCACCACGTGTGAAACTTCCAAGGGGAATAATCGCTCACAAGGCGAAATCCCACTGGGAAGAAGAAGCCCGGGAGAGCGGGGAACCGGCTAGTTTATACCCCCAGCAACTCAGACCTTCCTCCCATTGTTATGGAAAGCAGGGAGGGTCCAATGCCTTTAGGTAGTCCCTCCCTGCATCTCACCTAGGGCCTTTTACTGTGCTAATGTTTTGAGCCGAATGCCTTTGAAATGTAGAGAAGGGGGTTTCTGAGATGGCATGTCACTGTACCAAAGATCAACACCAATGCCAGTTAAATATTTCTCCAAGCCTTCACAAGTCTCCTCTACTTCATTGTAGTTTTATATTTTATCAGGGAGCCATGCTTGTTTGTTTGGAAGCAAACAGCATTTCTCTCTGGTCTAATTACTTAGGTGTCCTTACGTGGCCAGGCTAATATGCTGGTAAGATCTAGCTAGTCCCACGATGATTGTGATAGCATGGGAGAATATTTATACCAGCTAGTACAGCATACATGGTCAGATAAACTGCCACATTTAGACTACCCCCTTATCTACGGAGTGATCTGCGGGAGGCAATCCAGAGCAGATGCAGCGGCCCTTAGGAGTCCTGCAACAACTCCCCCTGATTAGTTTACTAATAAAAATTGAAAAGGTAAGAAATATTTAGTAATGTACAGAAAATTAAGATAAGAAAAAACAATTCCAATTGCAAAATGATAATACATGTTACTTTAGGATCCTAACTTGTTTTTGGACCCAAAGCAAAGTTCAAGATAAAGTGTTTTTAGCTGTCTGATTATAACGGACTATAGTTTGCATTGTCCATAATTTGTGAGAGTCAATTTGCTATATTTTATGTAAAGTCGGGTGTCTGGAACAAAGTCTGTGGGGCTACTTCTGGAACAGCAATAGCGGTGATCATGTGAGTATGAGTCTTTGGAGAGCAGCGATCAGGAACTCGTTGAATTGTCAGGAACACTGGATTGGGTCTCAGGAACACTGGAACAAGTATCTCGAATTCTGGAACAGGAGTCTTGAGTGCTGGAACAGGTGTCGGGAACATCGGTGTGGTATCTTGAACTCTGGAACAGGAGTCTTGAGCGCTGGAGCAGGTGTCCGAACATCGGTGTGATATCTTGAACTCTGGAACAGGAGTCTTGAGCGCTGGAGCAGGTGTCTGGAACATCGGTGTGGGCGCCTTGCAGGGCTTCTTCAGCAAGGGAACATTGGCACGGTAACTGTACCTGTAGCTTAGGCGAGACAAAAACACTTTTCGAGGTTAATCACAAGTAGAGATTTTAAGGCTTTGTAGGGATCCAAGTCTGGGATGGAGAGAAGAATATAAAGAAGCTCCAACATGGGTGGAGCAGGGAAATAAGTATGAGAATTGATGATTTTAAAATTGATAAATCTAGTGGATCAGCAGTGGAGTTGATGAATGTAATAGAGGTTTGTAGTGGTCAGAAACTGAGAAGGTAGTAGTTGAGACATAACATAGACACAACATTAATCACAAACATAATGGTGGCCACCACATGCACACACACGCACACATACATTTGATCGATCAATATCTTACAGCTGTATATGTGACCCATTTAGGGTGATAAATGGTAACGAGTCAAGCGCTTCATAAATATAAAGCCGGCAAATGATGGTGAGAAAGTGTCTTTTCCTGTGAATAGAGCATTGGGAAAAATTAGTTTTGCAAATTATTAAATTTTTTAGCGAGCACTGTTTTAGGAGTCTCGGAGTATTGAGCACTGTAGGCGCAGGTTTACTGGATTCGAATATCTCATCCTGTGAACAGAATCATTAGAAAAACAATTTTTTATTGATTTAGCAAACATTTTTGTAATGAGCACTGTGATCAGAGTCCACCCATTTTCCACCCTTTTTTTTTTTTTTTTTTTTTTTTGCAAGAAAGAAAATATTTAGGCTGTAAGGCAAGATATTAGACATGAACCATGATCACAGACTGCAAAACAAGATCATTATTAAAAGGAACCAATCCAGGAAGTTTAAACAGCAACTTGCAATTTAAAATTTAAGACTTTATATTGAAAGAATTAATTGTTTTCTGATTCTTGGAGAATTCTAGTCTTAACAAGTCGCAGAGGGACCCAGAGTTTCTTGGCAGGGTTATCGCCTGTAGAAATGAAAGCATAGCCTCTTCCCGAATGAGGAGGTGACCTGCAATCCATTTATCATCAATTTTCACCCAGATAGGTGAATTGACTGTTTTTTGAGTTTGCATATCTTCTTGAAAGTGACGCCAGCCGCGGTATAGGGATCTCCTTGAGGTATATTTAAGAAGTTTAAGGTAAATAATGTTAAAGATAAAGAATCCATTGGAGGCATGCTTGTTTTTCGTTGCTTTAATAGCTGAGTTTTAAGTGTTCTGTGGGCACGCTCAACTATTCCTTGTCCTTTGGGATTATATGGAATTCCTGTAATATGTTTGATCTGCCATTCCGCAAAAAGGATTTGAAGGTTTTGCTGGTGTAAGCAGGACCATTATCTGTTTTTATGGTATGGGGAATACCCATGACGGAGAAGCACTGGAGTAAAAATGAACAAACAGATTTAGCTCTTTCAGACGCCATAGGAACAGCCCATATGAACCGGGAATATGTATCGATGACCACATGAAGGAAAGGTTTGTTGGGGAATAAGTTAGTATGAGTTATATCCATCTGCCACAATTGGTTTGTCTGTAAACCTCGAGGATTTGCTCCTGCTACATGAGATGTACAATGTAAAGGAGCACAGACAGGACAGTTATTGACAATTTGTCTAGCTTGTCTCCATGGGATGCCATGGTGTACATGAAGGCGGCGGGCATTTGTATGTAGAGTCTGGTGCTCTTCCTCAGCTGATTTAAATACTGGTGCTGCCAAGAGATCTGCTGCTTCGTTTCCTCGAACCATTGGGCCCGGGAGTCGGCTGTGAGAACGGATGTGGGAGATGTATATAGGGAATGTTCTATTTCGGAGGAGATCTTGTAGTTTATGGAGCAGCTCCTGAATTATAGGATTATGGGCATTTAAAGAAGCAGTGACAATTCCAGGAAATAAACCAACTACATATGCAGAATCACTCACCACATTACATGGGCCAGATATATGGGATAAGTAAATGTATCAGGGTGGCGAGTTCCACTTGTTGGGCAGATTTATAATTTGTATGCACAGTAGTGGTCAACGAAGGACCTGTAATTCCACCCCTTCCTGATGAGGAGCCATCAATATAATACACTGGAGCATCAGGAATGGGAGAGGAGCGGACAATGGTGGAAATTATAAAAAGGTGTCCTTTTCAGAAATTCCCAGGTTTTTCCAGCTGGGTAATGTGTCGGGGCGCACCGCCGGGTCCCCGACAGTGCCGGGAAGCGAGTTCCCTTCTACCCCCAGCCGGGCGAGGAATGGATGAGCACTCAGGGATCCGATGAGGTTTTAAAAGACTTTACTTATCACAGGTTCAGGCATACAAATCAGCAAAAGGAAAACCCGATGCTTAGGATTCCAGGCTAGAACCCCAGCCACGTGTAGGCCAAGATGGCGACCACCACGTGCAAAGGCTTTGGGAAAGGAGAAGAACACTTCCAAGCAGGGCGACCGCTCACAGCGAGCACAGCCCCCAAAGAAGCGCGCGAGAGTGAAAACCGGCTAGTTTATATCCCTTCAACTCAGACCTTCCTCCCATTGTTATGGAAAGCAGGGAGTGTTAAATGTCCTTAGATAATCCCCTCCCTGCACCTCACCTAGGCCCTTTAGTGTGCTAATGCAGCGGCCCCTAAAGGAGTCCTGCAACAACTCCCCTGATTAGTTTACTAATAAAAATTGAAAAAGGTAAGAAATATTTAGTAATGTACAGAAAATTAAGATAAGAAAAAACAATTCGAATTACAAAATGATAATACATGTTACTTTAGGATCCTAACTTGTTTTTGGACCCAAAGCAAAGTTCAAGACAAAGTGTTTTTAGCTGTCTGATTATAACGGACTATCGTTTGCACTGTCCATAATTTCGTGAGAGTCAATTTGCTATATTTTGTGTAAAGTCTGTGGGGCTACTTTGGAACAGCAATAGCGGTGATCATATGAGTATGAGTCTCTGGAGAGCAGCGATCAGGAACTCGTTGAATTGTCAGGAACACTGGATCGGGTCTCATGAACACTGGAACAAGTATCTCGAATTCTGGAACAGGAGTCTTGAGTGCTGGAACAGGTGTCGGGAACATCGGTGTGGTATCTTGAACTCTGGAACAGGAGTCTGAGCGCTGGAGCAGGTGTCCGGAACATCGGTGTGATATCTTGAACTCTGGAACAGGAGTCTTGAGCGCTGGAGCAGGTGTCCGGAACATCGGTGTGATATCTTGAACTCTGGAACAGGAGTCTTGAGCGCTGGAGCAGGTGTCTGGAACATCGGGTGTGGGCGCCTTGCAGGGCTTCTTCAGCAAGGGAACATTGGCACCGGTAACTGTACCTGTAGCTTAGGCGAGACAAAAACACTTTTCGAGGTTAATCACAAGTAGAGATTTTAAGGCTTTGTAGGGATCCAAGTCTGGGATGGAGAGAAGAATATAAAGAAGCTCCAACATGGGTGGAGCAGGGAAATAAGTATGAGAATTGATGATTTTAAAATTGATAAATCTAGTGGATCAGCAGTGGAGTTGATGAATGTAATAGAGGTTTGTAGTGGTCAGAAACTGAGAAGGTAGTAGTTGAGACATAACATAGACACAACATTAATCACAAACATAATGGTGGCCACCACATGCACACACACACGCACACATACATTTGATCGATCAATATCTTACAGCTGTATATGTGACCCATTTAGGGTGATAAATGGTAACGAGTCAAGCGCTTCATAAATATAAAGCCGGCAAATGATGGTGAGAAAGTGTCTTTTCCTGTGAATAGAGCATTGGGAAAAATTAGTTTTGCAAATTATTAAATTTTTAGCGAGCACTGTTTTAGGAGTCTCGGAGTATTGGAGCACTGTAGCGCAGGTTTACTGGATTCGAATATCTCATCCTGTGAACAGAATCATTAGAAAAACAATTTTTTATTGATTTAGCAAACATTTTTGTAATGAGCACTGTGATCAGAGTCCACCCATTTTTCCACCCTTTTTTTTTTTTTTTTTTTTTTGCAAGAAAAAGAAAATATTTAGGCTGTAAGGCAAGATATTAGACATGAACCATGATCACAGACTGCAAAACAAGATCATTATTAAAAAGGAACCAATCCAGGAAGTTTAAACAGCAACTTGCAATTTAAAATTTAAGACTTTATATTGAAAGAATTAATTGTTTTCTGATTCTTGGAGAATTCTAGTCTTAACAAGTCGCAGAGGGACCCAGAGTTTCTTGGCAGGGTTATCGTCTGTAGAAATGAAAGCATAGCCTCTTCCCCGAATGAGGGAGGTGACCTGCAATCCATTTATCATCAATTTTCACCCAGATAGGTGAATTGACTGTTTTTTGAGTTTGCATATCTTCTTGAAAGTGACGCTCAGCCGCGGTATAGGGATCTCCTTGAGGTATATTTAAGAAGTTTAAGGTGAATAATGTTAAAGATAAAGAATCCATTGGAGGCATGCTTGTTTTTCGTTGCTTTAATAGCTGAGTTTTTAAGTGTTCTGTGGGCACGCTCAACTATTCCTTTGTCCTTGTGGATTATATGGAATTCCTGTAATATGTTTGATCTGCCATTCCTCGCAAAAAGGATTTGAAGGTTTTGCTGGTGTAAGCAGGACCATTATCTGTTTTTATGGTATGGGGAATACCCATGACGGAGAAGCACTGGAGTAAAAATGAACAAACAGATTTAGCTCTTTCAGACGCCATAGGAACAGCCCATATGAACCGGGAATATGTATCGATGACCACATGAAGGAAAGGTTTGTTGGGAAATAAGTTAGTATGAGTTATATCCATCTGCCACAATTGGTTTGTCTGTAAACCTCGAGGATTTGCTCCTGCTACATGAGATGTACAATGTAAAGGAGCACAGACAGGACAGTTGGCGGACAATTTGTCTAGCTTGTCTCCATGGGATGCCATGGTGTACATGAAGGCGGCGGGCATTTGTATGTAGAGTCTGGTGCTCTTCCTCAGCTGATTTAAATACTGGTGCTGCCAAGAGATCTGCTGCTTCGCTTCTCGAACCATTGGCCCGGGAGTCGGCTGTGAGAACGGATGTGGGAGATGTATATAGGGGAATGTTCTATTTCGGAGGAGATCTTGTAGTTTATGGAGCAGCTCCTGAATTATAGGATTATGGGCATTTAAAGAAGCAGTGACAATTCCAGGAAATAAACCAACTACATATGCAGAATCACTCACCACATTACATGGGCCAGATACATGGGATAGTAAATGTATCAGGGTGGCGAGTTCCACTTGTTGGGCAGATTTATAATTTGTATGCACAGTAGTGGTCAACGAAGGACCTGTAATTCCACCCCTTCCCTGATGAGGAGCCATCAATATAATACACTGGAGCATCAGGAATGGGAGAGGAGCGGACAATGGTGGAAATTATAAAAGGTGTCCTTTTCAGAAATTCCCAGGTTTTTCCAGCTGGGTAATGATAAGATATTTCTCCTGAAAAATCTGCTAAAGCTCTCTGAAGGATTTCACTGAGTGGTAAAACAGCTTCCAATTTCTTTTTAGGGTCAGGTAGTACAATTACATGGGGATCATGTCCAAGTAATACTTGGGTTCTTGATCTTCCCTTAATTATAAGGTTAGCTATCATCTCAAGGTAAGGTGTAGCAGTACGATTCTGCTTGTTATGTAAGTAAACCCATTCTAACGGTCCAGATAATTGGGCTATAGCAGCAGTTGGAGACTCGGGAGTGTTGAAGACCAAGAACCATACCTTTTCTCCGGGATTAAATCTGAGAGGTAAGATTTTTGAAGCCGATTCATGAAAAAAAATCTAATTCCTTCTGAGCTTTAGGAGTTAGCTGCCTTGGGCTATTTAAAGCAGGATCACCTTCAAGGGTGTGGAACAGGTTACTGAGCTCACAGTTAGGAATACCAAGGAGGGGCGCACCCAGTTGATATCCCCCAGCAGTTTTTGAAAATCATTCAAGGTTTTGAGCCTTTTCTGACTAATGGAGATCTTTTGAGGACGCACTGTAGTGCGGTCAAGAGCATAGCCCAAATATTCATATGGAGGCTGCATCTGGATTTTCTCCGGAGCTACTTGTAAGCCAGCCTCTGGTAAAACTGTCATTACATCATTATATAAATTCTGGAGATCTCTGGAATTATCACAAGCTAGCAGGATATCATCCATGTAGTGGATGATGTATGCACCAGGAAATTTAGCACTAATGGGTCGCAAAAAACCTCATCAACAAAGTGTTGACACATCGTAGGTGAATTAGTCATTCCTTGGGGCAATACTGTCCACTGAAACCTACGTAAAGGACCTTTATGATTAATGGAAGGGACTGAAAATGCAAACCTTTTCCGATCATCTGGGTGGATAGGTATGCTGTAAAAAGCAGTCTTTTAAATCTATGATAATTAGCGGCCAATCCTTAGGAATAGCTAGCTGGAGAGGGGAGCCCAGGTTGTAGGGCTCCCCATGGGGACCATAGTAGAATTTACATTCCTTAAGTCAATCAGCAAACGCCATTTGCCTGATTTTTTCTGTATTACAAAAACAGGAGAATTCCATTCTGAAAACGCTTCCTCAATATGTCCTAATTTCAGCTGTTCTTCCACTAGATTTGTTAGCGCCCCAACTTTTTGGTATTGAGGGGCCACTGTGGTGTCCATATAGGTTTGTCAGACTTCCACTGAATACGGATAGGTAGTGGCGGCGCTAACCACAGCGGCCCCAATTAAAAAGGGTTACTCCCCGGTGTTAGGCTTATTATGGAGAGCTGGAATTGGTGCTCGACGGGGAATTGGACGAGGTATGTGGATTACTGCCCCCCACTGCTCCAGCATGTCTCGACCCCATAAAGTTAAAGGCATAGGGGCTATATAAGGCTGGACCATGGCTACATTCCCTTCAGGGCCAATACACGGCAGCCACCTGGCACTCTGTCGGAGAAAGAGAGGAGGAGATATTGCCTACCCCGCCAGGCTATGGGACACTTTCTTTAGGGCCCAGTTAGAGGGCCAATACTTGGTGGAGATTATGGATATGTCTGCCCCCTGTATCCAACATGCCTTTGAATTTCCTTTTATAAATTTCGATGGGTATAACCGGCCGCTTGGCCTGAGAAATTCTGGCAGTGTACCCAACTAGATAGTTAGCAGGTGGCTGGTGGGCTTGGTTCTGTGTGGCTGCATAACCAACAAATGAAGTTGGCAGAATGGTTGGTACTGTTTAAGCCACCAGCTGTAGGGGTGTCTGACTGACTACACGGATCCTCAAAAAATAATAATAGTTTAGCAAGTGGTTCCCCCTTTTTAAAAGTCCATTTAGTTGGCACAGATATTGACAGTATTATCTCTCCATGAGATTCAGGATCCAGAAGTCCGAAATGCACCATAATTCCCTTAAATTTCAGCCAATCGCCTCCCCTGAATTAAACCCATACTACCTGGGGAGCAGGTCCTTTTATCCCTGTTTTTAGCATGTAGGGGTCTTGACTTGGGTATATTGTGACAGTCTTAAGGCAGAGAATGCTCGAGACTGCCACTGCCTGATGGGGTAGGCCAGGAGAGCATTTATTGACTGTAATTCTGTGGATTCTGATTCGGAGGATATTGGGCAGGTGGAATGAAGGAGAGTGCCCCTGGATTCAGCTGGGCCTGGGGCTGGGCCCCCACCCAGTTTCCCGATTAGGGGAGGCATAGATGTTATTTGAGCCTGCGGAGCTTGTGGAACCTGGGAGGGGCCCATGTAACATTTCCTATAAAGGGATTATTAGAATGTTGCCCTGTATTGATAATTGTAGAAGATGGGCAATCTCTACGGTGTGTGTCCCTTCTTTCCGCAGATAAAGCAGGTTATCTGTCCAGATGAAGCCCTGAGGCTGACTTCGCCTCCAAGACCGACAGTCTCTGGCCCAATGTTTTCCTTTTCTGCACCTTGGGCATGGTCCAGGTGGGGCCCTTCGAGGGGTGGAGCTGCGATTATTAGAATAGTTTCTCCGATTATTGTTTATCCTTTTGAAATTTATTGCTTCTCCCCTAGAGCTGTCTGACTTGTTTCTCTCCCTAGAGCTGTCTGACTTGTTTCCTCTCCCTAGAGCTGTCTGACATTTCATCCCTCTCCTGATCCTCCTGCTGTATGGGATAAGCCTCCTATATCATCCTGTGTTTTATGGGAGGTTAAACCGACATTTCTACAGGCCTTTAGATACCCCATGAGGTCAGCCTTTTCCCTAATACCATATAGTAATGCTCTCGACATTTTTGATTAGCATTCTCATATGCTAAGTTTAGTTTTAGGATTTCTTGAGTGGTTGGGTCTTGAACCTGTCTTTGGATTGTTTCACATAATCTCCCAACAAAATCAAAGTATGGTTCATCACGACCCTGGTAAATTTTTGTATAGCTACCTAGAAATTCTGGGTCGGAACCTACTCTTTCCCACGCCTTTAATGCTGTCTCCCGAACGAATTTTAAAATAGGTTCAGGTAATGTCGCTTGTTTTGCTTTGTTTTTCCATTCACCTTCACCTTTTTAGCGTGGCAAAAAGTTATAGTATGGCCTGATTCCTTTTCTCTTAAAGTGTCAATATTCTGAGTTAACTCCATCTGCATACCACATGCCATTGCATGTACTGTGATTTGTTTAGACAAGTATCGGCTACCGTTTCAAAGTCTCCCAATACCCACTGACTACTTTCGCTCCAATCAGCTAAATATTTTAAAGTATAAGGACTTGATATTCCAAACCTTCGCAAGCCTTTCTAAACGGGTTATTGCCTCACTTTTAAGTCTTCAATGAATCGGTTTTACTTTATCTTTAGATTGGTCATGAGAAAGATTGCTGGGCTTTGCTCTTTGAACTCGAGCTAATCTGTTTCTCCCCCTTCTTCCTCATCAGAGCTTGGAGTATCTGGCAGAGGAACATCACCCCATTGAGGGTATTAACTCTGGGGAGATTTTCAGCGGGAATCTGCCTCCTCTGGGTTTTCCTGTTCCTCCTCTAAGTTATCAGCCACATTAGAATTCTTTTTAAATTTTTTGCTGGGAATGTATACACCTTTTCAAGTCTACAGTTTTTGGGGCTGTGTTTGTGAACGGCTTTTAGTTGGTTCACGCCTCAGTATTGGGTATGCGCTAGGTCCTGATTGATAAGTTATGAAATCAGAAATCTCCCCTGCGTAACACATCCATTTCTTGGTTTAAGTTTTCAAGTTTCCTATATGTTTCTTCCTTTTGTTCTTTCAATCTTATGTGAAACTTCCAAACCTCCTCTTTCTGTCCATCTATTCTATCTCTCTGTCTGTCAATTTCTTCCTCTAAGATATGCTGATTTTATCGATATCCTTCTTCTGCTCTTCAAACTTTACTTCAAATTTTTAAATCCTGTTTAATAATTTTACTTTCCTGTTCTTCTAATTTTTTCCTTGAATTTTTAAATCCTGTTCTTCTAATTTTCCTGAATTTTAAATCCCTGCTTCTTCTAATTTTTTCCCTTGAATTTTAAATCCTGTTCTTCTAATTTTTCCTTGAATTTTAAATCCTGTTCTTCTAATTTTTCCTCAAATTTTAAAATCTGGTTAATAATTTTACTTTCCTGTTCTTCTAATTTCTTTTCAAATTTTAAACTCTGTTTAATAATTCTGTCCTCAAGCTTTAAGACCAGTCTACCTGTAGCTTTATGATCCTCACTTATTTCTTCAATCGCTGAGTAAATCTCGTCCCTTAAGATTGCATTCAATTTATTACTTTCCTCCCTCTCTCTATTAAACATTGTCCTTACGCCAAGGTACAGTTTAAAAATCGCAAGGACCCAGATGATTTCGTGATATTAGAGTAGTTCCCAGAAAGAAACTTTGTAGACTGGGCTAGGTATCCGTTCCGAGCCAGTAAAAGGATTACAATGTATCTATACCATGAGATATCCATCATTTTGCTCACGGTTCGGAGGCAAATGATCTCTGTCCGATGATAATTAGACCAGACGATGTTTGTCGGCCTGCACACCCAGGGAACGCCTGGGCGCTCCGCCGAGGTCCCCGACAGTGCCGGGAAGCGAAGTTCCCTTCTACCTCAGCCGGGCGGAATGGATAAGCACTCAGGGATCCGATGAGGTTTTAAAAAGACTTTACTTATCACGGGTTCAGGCATTCAAATCAGCAAAAGGAAAAACCCGATGCTTAGGATTCCCAGGCTAGAACCCCAGCCACGTGTAGGCCAAGATGGCAACCACCACGTGTGAAACTTCCAAGAAATAAATCGCTCACAAGGCGAAATCCCACTGGGAGAAGAAGAAGCCTGGGAGCGGGAACCGGCTAGTTTATACCCCAGCAACTCAGACCTTCCTCCCAATGGTATGGAAAGCAGGAAGGGTCCAATGCCTTTAGGTGGTACGCTCCCTGCATCTCCACCTAGGCCTTTTACTGTGCTAATGTTTTGAGCCGGAATGCCTTTGAAAGTAAGAAGGGGTTTCTGAGATGGCATGTCACTGTACCAAAGATCACCAATGCCAGTTAAATATTTCTCCAAGCCCTTCACAAGTCTCCTCTACTTCATTGTGGTTTGATATTGATCAGGGAGCCATGCTTTGGTTTGTTTGGGAAGCAAAAGCATTTCTCTCTGGTCTAATTACTTAGGTGTCCTT
>JAJIBD010028037.1:0-38814 GCA_021461705.1 Cryptotis parvus
AAATAAGTATGAGAAATTGATGATTTTAAAATTGATAAATCTAGTGGATCAGCAGTGGAGTTGATGAATGTAATAGAGGTTTGTAGTGGTCAGAAACTGAGAAGGTAGTAGTTGAGACATAACATAGACACAACTATTAATCCACAAACATAATGGTGGCCACACACACACCACGCACACATACATTTGATCGATCAATATCTTACAGCTGTATATGTGACCCATTTAGGGTGATAAATGGTAGCTGGGTCAAGCGCTTCATAAATATAAAGCCGGCAAATGATGGTGAGAAAGTGCTCTTTTCCTGTGAATAGAGCATTGGGAAAAATTAGTTTTGCAAATTATTAAATTTTTTTAGCGAGCACTGTTTTAGGAGTCTCGGAGTATTGAGCACTGTAGCGCAGGTTTACTGGATTCGAATATCTCATCCTGTGAACAGAATCATTAGAAAAACAATTTTTTTATTGATTTAGCAAACATTTTTGTAATGAGCACTGTGATCAGAGTCCACCCATTTTCCACCCTTTTTTTTTTTTTTTTTTGCAAGAAAAGAAAATATTTAGGCTGTAAGGCAAGATATTAGACATGAACCATGATCACAGACTGCAAAACAAGATCATTATTAAAAGGAACCAATCCAGGAAGTTTAAACAGCAACTTGCAATTTAAAATTTAAGACTTTATATTGAAAGAATTAATTGTTTTCTGATTCTTGGAGAATTCTAGTCTTAACAAGTCCAGAGGGACCCAGAGTTTCTTGGCAGGGTTATCGTCTGTAGAAATGAAAGCATAGCCTCTTCCCGAATGAGGAGGTGACCTGCAATCCATTTATCATCAATTTTCACCCAGATAGGTGAATTGACTGTTTTTTGAGTTTGCATATCTTCTTGAAAGTGACGTTCAGCCGCGGTATAGGGATCTCCTTGAGGGGTATATTTAAGAAGTTTAAGGTAAATAATGTTAAAGATAAAGAATCCATTGGAGGCATGCTTGTTTTTCGTTGCTTTAATAGCTGAGTTTTTAAGTGTTCTGTGGGCACGTTCAACTATTCCTTGTCCTTGTGGATTATATGGAATTCCTGTAATATGTTTGATCTGCCATTCCTCGCCCAAAAGGATTTGAAGGTTTTGCTGGTGTAAGCAGGACCATTATCTGTTTTTTATGGTATGGGGAATACCCATGACGGAGAAGCACTGGAGTAAAAATGAACAAACAGATTTAGCTCTTTCAGGCGTCATAGGAACAGCCCATATGAACCGGGAATATGTATCGATGACCACATGAAGGAAAGGTTTGTTGGGAATAAGTTAGTATGAGTTATATCCATCTGCCACAATTGGTTTTGTCTGTAAACCTCGAGGATTTGCTCCTGCTACATGAGATGTACAATGTAAAGGAGCACAGACAGGACAGTTGCGGACAATTTGTCTAGCTTGTCTCCATGGGATGCCATGGTGTACATGGCGGCGGGCATTTGTATATAGAGTCTGGTGCTCTTCCTCAGCTGATTTAAATACTGGTGCTGCCCAAGAGATCTGCTGCTTCGTTTCCTCGAACCATTGGCCCGGGGAGTCGGCTGTGAGAACGGATGTGGGAGATGTATATAGGGAATGTTCTATTTCGGAGGAGATCTTGTAGTTTATGGAGCAGCTCTCCTGAATTATAGGATTATGGGCATTTAAAGAAGCAGTGACAATTCCAGGAAATAAACCAACTACATATGCAGAATCGCTCACCACATTACATGGGCCAGATACATGGGATAGTAAATGTATCAGGGTGGCGAGTTCCACTTGTTGGGCAGATTTATAATTTGTATGCACAGTAGTGGTCAACGAAGGACCTGTAATTCCACCCCTTCCTGATGAGGAGCCATCAATATAATACACTGGAGCATCGGGAATGGGAGAGGGAGCGGACAATGGTGGAAATTATAAAGGGTGTCCTTTTCAGAAATTCCCAGGTTTTTCCAGCTGGGTAGTAAGTATTTCTCCTGAAAAACCTGCGCTTTTAGTGTCGGGGCGCACCGCCGGGGTCCCCGACAGTGCCGGAAGCGAGGTTCCCTTCTACCTCGGCCGGCCCGAGGAATGGATGAGCACTCAGGGATCCGATGAGGTTTTAAAAGACTTTACTTATCACAGGTTCAGGCATACAAATCAGCAAAAGGAAAAACCCGATGCTTAGGATTCCAGGCTAGAACCCCAGCCACGTGTAGGCCAAGATGGCGACCACCACGTGCAAAGGCTTTGGGAAGAGGAGAAGAACACTTCCAAGCAGGGCGACCGCTCACATGAGCACAGCCCCAAAGAAGCGCGGAGAGTGAAAACCGGCTAGTTTATATCCCTTCAACTCAGACCTTCCTCCCATTGTTATGGAAAGCAGGGAGTGTTAAATGTCCTTAGATAATCCCTCCCTGCACCTCACCTAGGCCCTTTAGTGTGCTAATGCAGCGGCCCTTAAAGGAGTCCTGCAACAACTCCCCTGATTAGTTTACTAATAAAAATTGAAAAGGTAAGAAATATTTAGTAATGTACAGAAAATTAAGATAAGAAAAAACAATTCGAATTACAAAATGATAATACATGTTACTTTAGGATCCTAACTTGTTTTTTGGACCCAAAGCAAAGTTCAAGACAAAGTGTTTTTTAGCTGTCTGATTATAACGGACTATCGTTTGCACTGTCCATAATTTGTGAGAGTCAATTTGCTATATTTTTGTGTAAAGTCTGTGGGGCTACTTCTGGAACAGCAATAGCGGTGATCATATGAGTATGAGTCTCTGGAGAGCAGCGATCAGGAACTTCGTTGAATTGTCAGGAACACTGGATCGGGTCTCATGAACACTGGAACAAGTATCTCGAATTCTGGAACAGGAGTCTTGAGTGCTGGAACAGGTGTCGGGAACATCGGTGTGGTATCTTGAACTCTGGAACAGGAGTCTTGGCGCTGGAGCAGGTGTCCGGAACATCGGTGTGATATCTTGAACTCTGGAACAGGAGTCTTGGGCGCTGGAGCAGGTGTCGGAACATCGGTGTGATATCTTGAACTCTGGAACAGGAGTCTTGAGCGCTGGAGCAGGTGTCTGGAACATCGGTGTGGGCGTCTTGCAGGGCTTCTTCAGCAAGGGAACATTGGCACCGGTAACTGTACCTGTAGCTTAGGCGAGACAAAAACACTTTTCGAGGTTAATCACAAGTAGAGATTTTAAGGCTTTGTAGGGATCCAAGTCTGGGATGGAGAGAAGAATATAAAGAAGCTCCAACATGGGTGGAGCAGGGAAATAAGTATGAGAATTGATGATTTTAAAATTGATAAATCTAGTGGATCAGCAGTGGAGTTGATGAATGTAATAGAGGTTTGTAGTGGTCAGAAACTGAGGAAGGTAGTAGTTGAGACATAACATAGACACAACATTAATCACAAACATAATGGTGGCCACCACATGCACACCTGCGCACACATACATTTGATCGATCAATATCTTACAGCTGTATATGTGACCCATTTAGGGTGATAAATGGTAACGAGTCAAGCGCTTCATAAATATAAAGCCGGCAAATGATGGTGAGAAAGTGTCTTTTCCTGTGAATAGAGCATTGGGAAAAATTAGTTTTGCAAATTATTAAATTTTTAGCGAGCACTGTTTTAGGAGTCTCGGGGTATTGAGCACTGTAGCGCAGGTTTACTGGATTCGAATATCTCATCCTGTGAACAGAATCATTAGAAAAACAATTTTTTTATTGATTTAGCAAACATTTTTTGTAATGAGCACTGTGATCAGAGTCCACCCATTTTTCCACCCTTTTTTTTTTTTTTTTTTTTTAAGAAAGAAAATATTTAGGCTGTAAGGCAAGATATTAGACATGAACCATGATCACAGACTGCAAAACAAGATCATTATTAAAAGGAACCAATCCAGGAAGTTTAAACAGCAACTTGCAATTTAAAATTTAAGACTTTATATTGAAAGAATTAGTTGTTTTCTGATTCTTGGAGAATTCTAGTCTTAACAAGTCGCAGAGGGACCCAGAGTTTCTTGGCAGGGTTATCGTCTGTAGAAATGAAAGCATAGCCTCTTCCCGAATGAGGAGGTGACCTGCAATCCATTTATCATCAATTTTCACCCAGATAGGTGAATTGACTGTTTTTTGAGTTTGCATATCTTCTTGAAAGTGACGTTCAGCCGCGGTATAGGGATCTCCTTGAGGTATATTTAAGAAGTTTAAGGTGAATAATGTTAAAGATAAAGAATCCATTGGAGGCATGCTTGTTTTTCGTTGCTTTAATAGCTGAGTTTTAAGTGTTCTGTGGGCACGTTCAACTATTCCTTGTCCTTGTGGATTATATGGAATTCCTGTAATATGTTTGATCTGCCATTCCTCGCAAAAGGATTTGAAGGTTTTGCTGGTGTAAGCAGGACCATTATCTGTTTTTATGGTATGGGGAATACCCATGACGGAGAAGCACTGGAGTAAAAATGAACAAACAGATTTAGCTCTTTCCAGGCGTCATAGGAACAGCCCATATGAACCGGGAATATGTATCGATGACCACATGAAGGAAAGGTTTGTTGGGAAATAAGTTAGTATGAGTTATATCCATCTGCCACAATTGGTTTTGTCTGTAAACCTCGAGGATTTGCTCCTGCTACATGAGATGTACAATGTAAAGGAGCACAGACAGGACAGTTGCGGACAATTTGTCTAGCTTGTCTCCATGGGATGCCATGGTGTACATGAAAGCGGCGGGCATTTGTATGTAGAGTCTGGTGCTCTTCCTCAGCTGATTTAAATACTGGTGCTGCCAAAGAGATCTGCTGCTTCGTTTCCTCGAACCATTGGCCCGGGGAGTCGGCTGTGAGAACGGATGTGGGAGATGTATATAGGGAATGTTCTATTTCGGAGGAGATCTTGTAGTTTATGGAGCAGCTCCTGAATTATAGGATTATGGGCATTTAAAGAAGCAGTGACAATTCCAGGAAATAAACCAACTACATATGCAGAATCACTCACCACATTACATGGGCCAGATATATGGGATAGTAAATGTATCAGGGTGGCGGAGTTCCACTTGTTGGGCAGATTTATAATTTGTATGCACAGTAGTGGTCAGCGAAGGACCTGTAATTCCACCCCTTCCTGATGAGGAGCCATCAATATAATACACTGGAGCATCAGGAATGGGAGAGGAGGCGGACAATGGTGGAAATTATAAAAGGTGTCCTTTTCAGAAATTCCCAGGTTTTTCCAGCTGGGTAATGATAAGATATTTCTCCTGAAAAATCTGCTAAAGCTCTCTGAAGGATTTCACTGAGTGGTAAAACAGCTTCAATTTCTTTTTTAGGGTCCAGGTAGTACAATTACATGGGGATCATGTCCAAGTAATACTTGGGTTCTTGATCTTCCCTTAATTATAAGGTTAGCTATCATCTCAAGGTAAGGTGTAGCAGTGCGATTCTGCTTGTTATGTAAGTAAACCCATTCTAACGGTCCAGATAATTGGGCTATAGCAGCAGTTGGAGACTCGGGAGTGTTGAAGACCAAGAACCATACCTTTTCTCCGGGATTAAATCTGGAGAGGTAAGATTTTTGAAGCCGATTCATGAAAAAATCTAATTCCTCTTGAGCTTTAGGAGTTAGCTGCCTTGGGCTATTTAAAGCAGGATCACCTTCAAGGGTGTGGAACAGGTTACTGAGCTCACAGTTAGGAATACCAAGGGAGGGCGCACCCAGTTGATATCCCCCAGCAGTTTTTGAAAATCATTCAAGGTTTTGAGCCTTTTCTGACTAATGGAGATCTTTTGAGGGCGCACTGTAGTGCGGTCAAGAGCATAGCCCAAATATTCATATGGAGGCTGCATCTGGATTTTCTCCGGGCTACTTGTAAGCCAGCCTCTGGTAAAACTGTCATTACATCATTATATAAATTCTGGAGATCTCTGGAATTATCACAAGCTAGCAGGATATCATCCATGTAGTGGATGATGTATGCACCAGGAAATTTAGCACGAATGGGTCGCAAAACCTCATCAACAAAGTGTTGACACATCGTAGGTGAATTAGTCATTCCTTGGGGGCAATACTGTCCACTGAAACCTACGTAAAGGACCTTTATGATTAATGGAAGGGACTGAAAATGCAAACCTTTTCCGATCATCTGGGTGGATAGGTATGCTGTAAAAGCAGTCTTTTAAATCTATGATAATTAGCGGCCAATCCTTAGGAATAGCTGCTGGAGAGAGGCCCAGGTTGTAGGGCTCCCCATGGGGTTCCATAGTAGAATTTACATTCCTTAAGTCAATCAGCAAACGCCATTTGCCTGATTTTTTCTGTATTACAAAAACAGGAGAATTCCATTCTGAAAGCGTTTCCTCAATATGTCCCTAATTTCAGCTGTTCTTCCACTAGATTTGTTAGCGCCTCTAACTTTTTTTGGTATTGAGGGGCCACTGTGGTGTCCATATAGGTTTGTCAGACTTCCACTGAATGCGGATAGGTAGTGGGCGCTTAACCACAGCGGCCCCAATTAAAAGGGTTACTCCGGTGTTAGGCTTATTATGGAGAGCTGGAATTGGTGCTCGGCGGGGAGTGGGCGAGGTATGTGGATTACTGCCCCCCCACTGCTCCAGCATGTCTCGACCCCATAAAGTTAAAGGCATAGGGGCTATATAAGGCTGGACCATGGCTACATTCCCTTCAGGGCCAATACCACGGCAGCCACCTGGCACTCTGTCGGAGAAGAGAGGAGGAGATATTGCCTACCCGCTCAGGCTATGGGACACTTTCTTTAGGGCCCAGTTAGAGGGCCAATACTTGGTGGAGATTATGGATATGTCTGCCCCTGTATCCAACATGCCTTTGAATTTCCTTTTATAAATTTCGATGGGTATAACCGGCCGCTTGGCCTGAGAAATTCTGGCAGTGTACCCAACTAGATAGTTAGCAGGTGGCTGGTGGGCTTGGTTCTGTGTGGCTGCATAACCAACAATGAAGTTGGCAGAATGGTTGGTACTGTTTAAGCCACCAGCTGTAGGGTGTTCGGACTGACTACACGGATCCTCAAAAAATAATAATAGTTTAGCAAGTGGTTCCCCTTTTTTTAAAAGTCCATTTAGTTGGCACAGATATTGACAGTATTATCTCTCCATGAGATTCAGGATCCAGAAGTCGAAATGCACCATAATTCCCTTAAATTTCAGCCAATCGCTCCCCTGAATTAAACCCATACTACCTGGGGAGCAGGTCCTTTTATCCCTGTTTTTTAGCATGTAGGGGTCTTGACTTGGGTATATTGTGACAGTCTTGGGGCAGAGAATGTCGAGACTGCCACTGCCTGATGGGGTAGGCCAGAGAGCATTTATTGACTGTAATTCTGTGGATTCTGATTCGGAGGATATTGGGCAGGTGGAATGAAGGAGAGTGCCCCTGGATTCAGCTGGGCCTGGGGCTGGCCCCCCACCCAGTTTCCGCGTTAGGGGAGGCATAGATGTTATTTGAGCCTGCGGAGCTTGTGGAACCTGGGAGGGGCCCATGTAACATTTCCTATAAAGGGATTATTAGAATGTTGCCCTGTATTGATAATTGTAGAAGATGGGCAATCTCTACGGGTGTGTCCCTTCTTTCCGCCAGATAAAGCAGGTTATCTGTCCAGATGAAGCCTGAGGCTGACTTCGCCTCCAAGACCGACAGTCTCTGGCCCAATGTTTTCCTTTTCTGCACCTTGGGCATGGTCCAGGTGGGGCCCTTCGAGGGGTGGAGCTGCGATTATTAGAATAGTTTCTCCGATTATTGTTTATCCTTTGGAAATTTATTGCTTCTCCCCCCTAGAGCTGTCTGACTTGTTTCTCTCCCTAGAGCTGTCTGACTTGTTTCTCTCCCTAGAGCTGTCTGACATTTCATCCCTCTCCTGATCCTCCTGCTGTATGGGATAAGCCTCTATATCATCCTGTGTTTTATGGGAGGTTAAACCGACATTTCTACAGGCCTTTAGATACCCCATGAGGTCAGCCTTTTCCCTAATACCATATAGTAATGCTCGACATTTTTTGATTAGCATTCTCATATGCTAAGTTTAGTTTTAGGATTTCTTGAGTGGTTGGGTCTTGAACCTGTCTTTGGATTGTTTCACATAATCTCCCAACAAAATCAAAGTATGGTTCATCCACGACCCTGGTAAATTTTTGTATAGCTACCTAGAAATTCTGGGTCGGAACCTACTCTTTCCCACGCCTTTAATGCTGTCTCCCGAGCGAATTTTTAAAATAGGTTCAGGTAATGTCGCTTGTTTTGCTTTGTTTTTCCATTCACCTTCACCTTTTAGCATGGCAAAAGTTATAGTATGGCCTGATTCCTTTTCTCTTAAAGTGTCAATATTCTGGTTAACTCCATCTGCATACCACATATGCCATTGCATGTACTGTGATTTGTTTAGACAAGTATCGGCTACCGTTTCAAAGTCTCCCAATACCCACTGACTACTTTCGCTCCAATCAGCTAAATATTTTAAAGTATAAGGACTTGATATTCCAAACCTGTCGCAAGCCTTCCTAAACGGGGTTATTGCCTCAATTTTTTAAGTCTTCATGAATCGGTTTTACTTTATCTTTAGATTGGTCATGAGAAAGATTGCTGGGCTTTGCTCTTTGACTCGAGCTAATCTGTTTCTCCCCTTCTTCCTCATCAGAGCTTGTAGTATCTGGCAGAGGAACATCTACCCCATTGAGGGTATTAACTCTGGGGAGATTTTCAGCTTGGGAATTTGCCTCCTCTGGGTTTTCCTGTTCCTCCTCTAAGTTATCAGCCACATTAGAATTCTTTTTTAAATTTTTTTGCTGGGAATGTATACACCTTTTTCAAGTCTACAGTTTTGGGGCGTGTTTGTGAGCGGCTTTTAGTTGGTTCACGCCTCAGTATTGGGTATGCGCTAGGTCCTGATTGATAAGTTATGAAATCAGAAATCTCCCTGCGTAACACATCCATTTTCTTGGTTTAAGTTTTCAAGTTTCCTATATGTTTCTTCCTTTTGTTCTTTCAATCTTATGTGTAACTTCCAAACCTCCTCTTTCTGTCCATCTATTCTATCTCTCTGTCTGTCAATTTCTTCCTCTAAGATAATGCTGATTTTATCGATATCCTTCTTCTGCTCTTCAAACTTTACTTCAAATTTTAAATCCTGTTTAATAATTTTACTTTCCTGTTCTTCTAATTTTTCCTTGAATTTTAAATCCTGTTCTTCTAATTTTTCCTTGAATTTTAAATCCTGTTCTTCTAATTTTCCCTTGAATTTTAAATCCTGTTCTTCTAATTTTTTCCTTGAATTTTAAATCCCTGTTCTTCTAATTTTTTCCTCAAATTTTAAAATCTGGTTAATAATTTTACTTTCCTGTTCTTCTAATTTCTTTTCAAATTTTAAACTCTGTTTAATAATTCTGTCCTCAAGCTTTAAGACCAGTCTACCTGTAGCTTTATGATCCTCACTTATTTCTTCAATCGCTGAGTAAATCTAGTCCCTTAAGATTGCATTCAATTTATTACTTTCCTCCCTCTCTCTATTAAACATTGTCCTTACGCAAAGGTACAGTTTAAAAATCGCAAGGACCCAGATGATTTGTGAAAAGATAGAGTAGTTCTCAGAAAGGAACTTTATAGACTGGGCTATGTATGGTTCCGAGCCAATAAAAGATACAATGTATCTATACCATGAGATATCCATCATTTTACTCACGGTTCGGAGGCAGATGATCTCTGTCCGATGATAATTAGACCAGGCGATGTTCGTGGTGCCCACACCAGGGGCGCCAAATGTCGGGGCGCTCCGCCGGGGTCCCCGACAGTGCCGGGAAGCGAGTTCCCTTCTACCTCCGAAGCCGGCGAGGAATGGATGAGCACTCAGGGGATCCGATGAGGTTTTAAAGACTTTACTTATCACAGGTTCAGGCATACAAATCAGCAAAAGGAAAAACCCGATGCTTAGGATTCCAGGCTAGAACCCCAGCCACGTGTAGGCCAAGATGGCAACCACCACGTGTGAAACTTCCAAGGGGAATAATCGCTCACAGGCGAAATCCCACTGGGAAGAAGAAGCCTGGGAGAGCGGGAACCGGCTAGTTTATACCCCCAGCAACTCAGACCTTCCTCCCATTGTTATGGAAAGCAGGGGAGGGTCCAATGCCCTTAGGTAGTCCCTCCCTGCATCTCACCTAGGGCCTTTACTGTGCTAATGTTTTGGGCCGGAATGCCTTTGAAATGTAGAGAAGGGGGTTTCTGAGATGGCATGTCACTGTACCAAAGATCAACACCAATGCCAGTTAAATATTTCTCCAAGCCTTCACAAGTCTCCTCTACTTCATTGTAGTTTTATATTTTATCAGGGAGCCATGCTTGTTTGTTTGGGAAGCAAACAGCATTTCTCTCTGGTCTAATTACTTAGGTGTCCTTACGTGGCCAGGCTAATATGCTGGTAAGATCTAGCTAGTCCCACGATGATTGTGATAGCATGGGAGAATATTTATACCAGCTAAGTACAGCATACATGGTCAGATAAACTGCCACATTTAGACTACCCCCTTATCTACGGGGTGATCTGCGGGGAGGCAATCCAGAGCAGATGCAGCGGCCCTTAGGAGTCCTGCAACATCCAACTACAATTGTGTTGCTGTCAATGTCTTCTTTGAAGTCTATTAGTAGTTGTTTTTAGGTATTTTGCTGGCCCCTCATTTGGTGCATATATGTTTAATAAGCGTGATTTCTTCCTGATATATGCATCCCTTGACTATATAGAAGTGACCTTCACTGTCCCTTCTGACCTTCTTCAGCCTGAAGTCTATGTTGTCACATACCAGTATGGCTACCCCAGCCTTTTGGATGGGTTGTTTGAGTGAAGGATTGTTTTCCAGCCTTTTATTTTGAGCCTGTCTTTGCTCCGATTGTTCAGGTGTGTTTCTTGAAGGCAGCAGAATGTCGGATTCAATTTTGTGATCCATTTTGCTACTCTGTGTCTCTTAACTGGTGCATTTAGACCATTGACATTGAGAGAGATTATTGTCATGGGATTTTTGTGCCATCTTTCTGTGTAGGTTGGTTGTTCTTTTGGGTTATGTCTCGTCTTATAGTAGATCATTCAGTCCTTCTTTTAAGGTTGGTTTTGATTTTACAAAGTTCCTAAGCTGTTGTTTATCCAAGAAGTTGTATATCTGTCCTTCAAATCTGAGTGAGAGTTTAGCTGGAAAAAGAATTCTTGCTGAGGCGTTCATTTCATTAAGTTTTTTTACTATATCCCACCACTGCCTTCGGGCTTGGAGGGTGTCTTCTGAGAAGTCTGCTGAAAGTCAAATGGATGCTCCTTTGTACACAATTTCCTTCTTTGATCTTGCTGCCTGAAGAATTCTGTCTCTGTCTATGGTATCCATTACTTTGACTAGGATGTGTCTTGGGGTCTTTCTATTGGGGTCTCTTCTTGCTGGTACGCGTCGGGCTTCTTGGATCTGGATGCCTTCATCCTTTAACTCGGGGAACTTTTCAGCCAGGATGTTTTTAACTGTTTTAATTTCCTTGGGGTTACTTTCCTGTCCCTCTGGGACTCCGATGATTCTTATGTTGTTCCGCCTTGCTTCATCCCATTGTTCTCTGTTCCGTTGCTGATCCATTTTCTGATCTTTTTCCATCTTATGTAGTTCTCTGAGTGCTTTCTGCAGCTCATCTTCAGTCTCACTGATTCTCTCTTCCGCTGCTGTCATCCTACTGTTAAGAGCCCCGATTGTGTTTTTCATTTCATCTACTGAGTTTTTAAGTGACAATATTTCTCTTTGCATGGTTCTCATTTCTGCTCTCATTTCCTCCCGTAGTTTATTGACTGCCCTTTCAACTGCTTCGTTTATGTTCTCCTGTATTTTATTGGACATCTGCTCAATTTTTTCGTTGAGCTCCTTAAACATCCTACCAATTTCCTCTCTAATTTCATTGTCAGAGTGATAATGCATATCTGTATTCTTTTTTGATTCTTCACGGTCAATTCCTTCATCTGTTCTTCGAGCTGGGGATCTGCGTTGTTTTCCCATGGTGTTGTGGTGTTCAGGGATAAATTCCTCTAGTGTACTGTTTCTTTTTTCTTGAGGGTATTACCTACCCTTGGTGTTGAATTTCCTAGTTTTAGTAATAATAAGTGGTCGCGTGGCGGCCCTCCGCCCAGAACCACGCACCCCAGAGACTCTACCTCTGATGCAGGTAGGCGGGGTGAGAGTTCAAAATGACGGTTTACTTCCGGTTCGCCTCGGACTTCTGGGGGTTGTAGTTCCACCTTCTGCCGAGACCTGGGGCTCTACCACAGCCCCAGGTGCCCGCCCGGCCAGCCCCGCACCCCCAGAGACTCTACCTAGGATGCAGGCAGGCCGGGCGGTTTTATCAGTCTTAAATTGAAAGAACATGTGCATATTTAACAGAACATTTTCTATTCTATTAAATAGACTATTTTCACTTAAATTATAAAATATTTTAATTAATATTACCAATGATTTTAATAGAAAATTTAAATGTCAATAAAAGTCTTTTTTGGGAACTGAAGTACAGCAGGTAGAGCATATTCCATGTATCCGGCCAACCGGGTTTGATCCCCAGCATCCCATACAGTCCCTTGAGCACTACCAGGGATAATTCCTAAGTGCAGAGCCAAGAGTATTCTTGAGCATCGCTTGGTGTGACCCAAAACAAGACCAAAAATCCCCACTTTTTTTCTAGAACATATCCCACTGATGATGTTTTTATTTTTCTGATAAGCCCCTCACTAATGTGTCAAATTTGGGTGTTGGAGGATAGAACAGAGAGTAGAACACTAAGTGTCTGCCCCCAACCTGTTTTCCGTGCTGACAAAACATGTCAGTATCTAGAGCTCCACCAAGAGCAAATCGTGAGAACAAAGTCAGGACTAGACACTGCGCACTGCTGACTGTGGCCCCCAAAACCTAAAAAGAAAAAAAATCTTATACATTTTGATTTTCCAACAGGTTAAGTCAATTTGCGAATAATAAACAGACTGTTATGATTAAATGCAAACACTATAATATAAATATATACAAACATTTATAAATGCACAACATAACTCTAAAGTAATATTTTAATGGCAAAATCAGAAGCTTACATCTGTGGCAAAATAACTACCATAACATTTTTCTATTGCATTGAGGCAAGCAGAACTTATTTCACAGAATAAGCTCTTCCTTATGGTCTATTCCATACTATACAATTTCTTTTCAAGATTTCACTTATGTGTTTCGTAATTGTATACCTGAAAGGCTAGACTTAATATTTGGGTAGTGAGTTATATCTTGATAATTAACCAAGAGTAGCAGTATTGCCTTAGTCATGAAATGCCTATTCACAAGATTCCAAAATAGATTAATCTATGCCAATATAACTATTTGAGAGGTGATACCTAGATCAAGTATTAGTGAGTATTTCCTGTCATCATCAGGCATCTACTTCCCTTTCTCACCTGGAAACAAAAAATCTGCTATCAAAGACACCCCCAGACTAACAGGCCTTGATAATCTGCAGGACAATATCTTCATAGAACCTCCTCATTTAGAAAAGCCTGAATTTCAGAAAAACAGTAATTCACTTAACAACTCAGAAATTCACATATAAATATCAAATTTATTACTATTTGCTTGGAAAAATACTGTTAGAAAATTTTCCTTTTGGGGCCTGAGTGATAGTCCAGCAGGAAGGGTGTTTGCCTTGCACGCAGCCAGTCCATGCCCGCCTGGGTTCAATCCCGGCATCCCATATGGTTCCTCGAACACCACCAGGGAGTAATTTCTGAGTGAAAAGCCAGGAGTAACCCCTGAGCATCGCCGGGTGTGACCCAAAAAGCAAAAGAAAGAAAGAAAGAAAGAAAGAAAGAAAGAAAGAAAGAAAGAAAGAAAGAAAGAAAGAAAGAAAGAAAGAAAGAGAAGAAAGAAAGAAAGAAAGAAAGAAAGAAAGAAAGAAAGAAAGAAAGAAAGAAAGAAAGAAAGAAAGGAAAGAAAGAAAGAAAGAAGAAAGAAAAGAAGGAAGGGAAGGAAGAAAGAAAGAAAGAAAGAAAGAAAGAAAGAAAGAAAGAAAGAAAGAAAGAAAGAAAGAAAGAAAGAAAGAAAGAAAGAAAGAAAGAAAGAAAGAAAGAAAGAAAGAAAGAAAGAAAGAAAGAAAGAAAGAAAAGAAAGAAAGAAAGAAAGAAAGAAAGAAAGAAAGAAAGAAAGAAAGAAAGAAAGAAAGAAAGAAAGAAGAAGAAAGCCATAATCTGGAGCAACCCCAATGCCTGAGAATAGATGGCTGGTTAAACAAACAAGTACATCTACACTATGCAGCTTTAGGGAAAAAAAAAGTCATAAAATTCCCTTTTAAATGAACGGACATGGAGAGTATCATGCTAAGTGAAATGATTCAAAAGGAGAAGACAGATAAATAATGATTGCACTTATTTGTGAGATGTAAAAAACATAATATGAAAATAATACCAAGCCAGCTTAAAAAAAGCCAGGAAAATTGGTAGACTGTTGGAAACCTGCTTCAAGTGCTTGGAGAAAAGAAACCTGGATAGGAGAGGAACAACTATGACAAAAATAGTTGTAAAGATAACTGTGGATAAGAACTGTGTGCTGAAAGTAGGTAAAGGAACAAACACGGTAACCTCTTAGTATCTGTATTGCAAACCATCCTGCCCAAAAGGAGAAAGAGATAGGGAGAAAGAAGGAAGTGCCTGCCATAGAGAAAGGGTGGAGAGGTGAGGACAATAAAAGGAAAAGAGGGACACTGGTGGTGAGAAATATACAATGGTGGAGGAGTGTTGGAACACTTAATGACTGAAACTTGATGATTATAAAAAGCCTTGTAACTGTATATTGGTTTGATTCAATTAAAAAGTGCAGGTTAATAATGAACGATTCTGGTCAAAATATATCCTTTTTTGTGTTGCCATGTATTTCCAGATGACATTCTACTTTTTTTCATTTTCAATGTTCAATTTCTAAGGTAAATTATATAATTTATTATTGTATCTAGCTTAAAACTTTCATTATTCTATGTTTACAGAAATTACAACCAAATGTAAATACTAAAAAGTAAGTGTTTTATGCACTGAAATATTCAAAACCAGCACCATGATCTAAATTTGCAATATTATTTTTATTAATTCTGTCCAAATTTTCTCTAATTTTATTTGTCAAGCAATATATTTATAAAATTTCTTCATTATGAAGTCAAGGAGGAGAGGCCTTCAAACTCTGCATTCCAGTTTCTTTCTCTTTGAAGAATATTGCAACTAATCCTTTAGTGTGTATAGGTTATATTAAATAAGTAATTTTATCTTTGAATTAAAGGTAATTAGTATAATATCACACTCATCCTCAAGAGTCAGAACAAAGTAGAAATTTTCTTTTATCAAAATTGGTTTATTTGATATAGATCAAAGTTGCCCAATATTAGAGGGACATCTATGTGTTACTATAAGCTAATCAGTACCATATATTCAGTAATTCATATTTAATTTTCATCTTTTTTTTTTGCTTTTTTGGGTCACACCCGGCAATGCTTAGGGATTACTCCTGGATCTGCACTCAGGAATTATTTCTGTAGTGCTTGGGGGGCCATATGGGATGCCAGGGATTGAACCTGGGTCAGTTGCCTTAAAGGCAAATGCCCTACCCACTGGACTATCTCTCCAGCCCCTAATTTTCATCTTTTAGTCTTTAAAAGGATTAACGTCAGTACCTCATACTTCATGCCTCAACATGAACGGTTTATGGTGTCTACCATGCCGACTTTTGCTGACAGGGCTTTTTAAACTGTATCTATTTTTGTCTTCTGGTTTTAAGTACTTATATAATAGTAACTATCTAACTGTGAAATCTGGCCTTTGCTTTTATATAAAAAGTTTATTGCAATTTATTTATATAGCTGAATTTATTTGTATCGATTGATTAAATTTATATAAATGCATTAACTTATTATTGATGCATTCTGTAATAAAATGAGTCATACTAAAACTTAAAAGGAAAGCAATAGCTTATTAGATTCTGAGATTCTCCAATTATAGAAGATCAACCTCTGATTATGGGAATTGTCCTTCTGGAAAAGCAAAATAGAAAAATAGAAATATTTTAAAGCAAAGAGAAAAACAACTACTTAGCACTCCCATTCTGAAGAAAAGTCCTTGTAAAAGAATGTGATATTTATAAGCTTTAAATCTTTATCACAATTTATCTATATTGCATAGAGGTTACTTTCCTTCTAAAGTCCCTTTTGATTAATTGAATCTTGACCTATAAATCTTAATTTTCATCTAATTTTGTGTCTGCTTACCTTAGGGATTAATTTGTTCTGCCTTGCCATTCATACCATGGACATTTAGTTAGTAAGACACTGTTTAAATAAGAAACTGTTTAAACCCCACATTTGATTTTAGATAACAGGAGTTGGATGAAATTTATCTTTTTTCTTCCAGCATGCTATTTCCAATATTGAAATTCACCATACATTTCCCAAGTAAACAGGAAAATAAACAATGCTGTACTGAAATTGATTACAGTTATTTAGAAATTTTATTGGGAGACTAAATGTATTTTTTAATAATTTGATCAAAATTATTTTGAAATGCGTATTAGTCTGTAAACTGAAGGTATTTGACTCTTTGATCAACTAATTTCTATTATTCTACACCTTAGTTTTATTTTTTAACAACTATGAAAAGAAATAGAAAACATAAAGACATAAATTATGGTGAAAAAACAACTTTATTTCTATCTTCATTTTTCAACTCTCTTATGGAATATATATTACTATTTTGAGGCTTTAATTGGTAAATTTGCATATTGACGGTTTAACTGTGTTATAGTTTCCGTGTAACAGAAGGTAGCAGTTCTATATTCATTGATCTAATTAGAAAATTTACATATTGGCAGAACTTAGAAAACTTTAATTCAAACATTTCCTATACATTTATTTAAATATTGGTTGAAGTCTCTTGTGTCTACCTTTGAATGTTAGCTAATAATTAGCTGACCTGATGCTTATGGTATTTTCAGTTTTCTGCCTGCAAAAACTCAGGAACAAAAACAGTCTATCATGTTTAATATAGACTCAATGTTTTCTTTGTCTAAATACACAACTGATGTTATTTTCACAAGGCTTGCAAAGAAAACTTTCAACTTTGCTTATCAGTCTCATATGTTTTATATAACATTCCATATAATGAGACCTAAAACACAGTATTTTAAATAGGTCTTCTGTTGTGGAACAGAAGTTCCAATCAATTTGCATGCCTTGGTGGTGCTCAGGGGACCATATAGATTGAATCTGAGTCTGCCCCTGCAAGGCAAGTGCCCTACCCACTGGACTATCACTCCTGCCCCAGAGTGGCATCTTGAACTCCCTACAAATCTCAATGAACTTGGTAACCATGTGGATATGGTCGATTGTGCTGAATCCTTTTGGAAGCCTGCTTGCTCGCATGGCTGGCCTTAATCTAATGTAATGCCAATCCTGTTCAGGATGACTCGAGTGAATAGCTTGTAGATGACGGAAAGCAGGCAGATAGGGCAATAGTTACCAATATCGTGGATATCTCCCTACCTGAACACTAGAATGTCCTGTTGGTTTTCCATTGGGAGGGCACCTTGCATTCAGACAGGTAGCGTGTGAAGAGCCGAGCTAGTGTATTGATGACTACTGACGGGAGATTCTTCAGGTTTTTGCGTCTGACTTTGTCTATGCCAGGTGCTGTCCGCTTCTGTACCAATGAATTGGCATGTCGGATTTCGAAGGGAGAACGTTGGGAATGACATATTCATCCTGTGGAATTTGAGTACGTAGGCAGGTGGACTTGGTTATCAAAGACATCCAAGTAGAAGTCATGAGTATTCTCCATTGCCTGTCTGGAAGATGTGATCAATCCATCAGTATGTCCGAGGGCAGTCAATTTGGTCTTATAGTTGGCGAAGGACAGGCGGACCTTGTGAATGCTTTTCCAAGCTTCTGCTGCATTGGCCAGTATTGCTGCTCTTCTCTCTTTGAGGTCTTCTCTGCACTGATTTGCAAGCTTGGACATTAGCATTTGGTCGCCTGAGGCTCATGCCTTGCCACGTTGGTGAATGAGCTCGAGAGTTTTTGAAGACAGGTGTAGTTCTGTGTCTTTCTCTCTCTCGGGCTCTTCGCACAATCATGGAGGTGCTGAACCAGTCATCGGTATTCTTTCTTGATATCATCAATGATGTCATCTTCCCATGTTCCTGGAATGGTGCCAAAGAGTTCCCAGTTGGTGGTCATTGGGAATTCTTAAACTTTGCAGCCTTTTCTCCCTGTTGCGTGAAGTAAAATTTTGTAAGAAGGAGGCTGTCTGATCCTGTTTGGAACTTTGGTACAACAGTGACATCAGTCAGGCCAAACCATCGATTTAATATGATGTGGTCAATTCATTGTGGAACTGTCCACCAGGAGATTCCCATGCCCAACGTTTCACATCAGCCTTCTGGAATTGTGAGTTCCTATGAATGGTCTTGGTAGACATGCTAAACTCAGATTGTCTCTCACCCTGTTTGTTCTCCTAGGCCATGGGTCCCAATGTGGAGTTCTTTGGCCACTCTTCTCGGTCCTATCTTGGCATTAAAATCCCCAACTATGATCTTGTAGAAGGTGTGATCTTCTTTATAGAACTCCTCCAGTTACATGTAGAATTTCTCAATTTCTTCCCTTGTATGTGGATGTTGGTGCGTAGACAATAAAGATAGAAACTGCTGGCAATAGACCACATCTCTTCAAGTCTAATCATCCCATCTGGTTTGTTAGGCATTCAAATGAATCAATGCTCACAGCAGGTTTGTGTTGACAAGGACAATGGCGCCACCGATGCCTCTTTGGTCGCATGTTCCGAGGAACAGCTCTTCTTTGGTGTTAAAAATAGCATGATGCCATTGACACCTCCCGTATCATTCAGATCAATGATGTTGTACTTGATCTTTTGCGCTTGCACCATCAGATCCTCGATATATGCTTTAGATGTCAATGTACGTGCATTGAAAGTACAGACAGTCTTTTCAGTCCTTCTTCGTTTTGGCAGCCTAGTTTGGCCCTGAGATTTTATCAGCCACTCCTTGTTTGTCCTTCTTAGTGCTGTCGTATTAAGGGCTCTTTCAGGGCTGGGGAAATAAACATTGTTATTACTGGTTTTGGCATATAGAATACATATCAAAAAGATAAAAATTATCAGAACATATTAAAATTGGTTAGTAAGGTCTGTAAACAAGGCATTATCTAGAAACAGACTAATACCAGCTAAAGTATTATATACTTTCTCCATGTAAAAGTTATACATATTTTTAAAGAAAGGAAATACATTTAAAGTAAATTCAAAATATTTCTCCCATTCACCACAGTTGAATGTTGCCATTTGTTTTTTTAAATGTCGTGAATATTTTACTTAAATAGAACGTAGACTAGATTTATTCTATCTTCTCTCTACTATTTTACAAGTTTACAACGAAATGTTAAGACTAGCTCTGGCATAATTTCATCTGTTCCCTATGCAGTTTAATCCATGTGACCACTTATAGTACTTCTAACATAAAAATTAGCTAATTTAAATAAACTCATTCTATTGTAAATTAATCAAAATTTGTTTCTTTTTACTTTAAGTCTCACTACTATGGAGCTCATTCAGTAGCTATTGAAAACTAACTAAGGAACTAGAGATATACTACAACAGGGAGGGTGCTTGCCTTGCACATGACCAACTTGGGTTCAATTTGAGCTCCATGTATGGGTCCCCAAGTATCACTAGAAGGGATCCTTGAACAGAGATCTTGGAGTAGATTCTGAGCTTTCTTATTCTGTGAGGAAGACAATACACAATGATCTCACTCAGAGGCAGTATATGAAAAAAAAGGAACAATTGCCCAGTCAAAACATTTTAAAGTTAAGATTTTAATTACTATCTTATAGATCAGGAAATATACTATAATAGTGTTTAGATATATAGTGTTAATGTATCAGGTTACTTTACCCTTCCATCGCCAACATACCCATTACCCTACACCCCGACCTTACATCATGCCTGGTCCTTTAGCAACAAACAGAATTGAGGCTACCTAAGGAGTGAGGAGGAGAAAGAGTTTACTGGCCTGTGGCAAAAACATATTGACAAGTTGATGGTGGACAAATAATAGCAACATAAGTATACTAACATTATACCCCTAAAGTATATAAATATTTATTCTTCTAGTTTACTTCAGTAAATTAAATCAATAATTTATTAAAATATATCAATAAAAGTAAATGAATAGTCTAGTACCTATATTTCAAAAAGCAGAAGTCACTGGTAAATTATCATGTCATTTTATAGAATAAAGTATATTCAAATAGTATAATTATGACACCGTCAATATAGCATATACCGATGTGACATTTAACTTATAGAATGTTATACATTGATTTTTATTGTAAAAATTGAGTTTATAAATATAGACTCATGTTGCCAAAAATGAAACAGCATTGAAAATCATTAAATATTACTGAAATAGTTTAGATAACTAAAGCTATATTCTACTATATATTTAAATTAATTAAAATTCAGTAATATTAAAATGCTTCAGAGTAACATTTTAAATATTTTATGTGCTCTAGGATTAGTTAATGTTGTGATTGTATTGGAATGTCCATAAAAGTTTCTTCAGTGAAAATAAATTTTTATCACGTGAAACTTTGTTTCCCATGTATAACAAAAGACTTTTGTTCAAAAATTAATTTGTAGCAATCATTTCTACAATTTAAAATGTGTTGTTTGCATTTTATGCAAATATATGCTATGATATAGTGAAAACAGAAAGAGTATCAAGACCACAAATATGAGCTAAAAATCCTGAAGCCCGTAAGTAATATTTTTTTTAAATTTTCTTGCTACTAGTCTTTCCATTTGTAAATTTATAATTTACCTGGTTTACTCATATATCCCCACTTTATCCAGAAACAAATGCAGATGGATCAGATATAGTTAAGTCACTGAATTTTAAGAATTATTGTATAAATAAAATCATTTTGCTCTGATACACATACATATCAAATTTAATTTTAAGGGTCATAGAGAAAATGAGAGACTCTCATACACCCTGTCCATGCAGACAACAGTACACCTCTTCAACAGTCTACTATAAGTGCCATATTAGTTACAGTTGACAAATAAATACACACTAGTTATATCATAATTACCAGTCCTAGACCATAGTTTGCATAACGTTTATTCTTGGTGTTCAGTAAATTTTTTGGAATATTTAATGGCATATATGTTTTGATAGTAATTTTATAACCCTAAAAACCCCCGTGCTAGGATTGTCTATTTCTTCTTTTCCCAATTTTGAAATACTGATCTTTGTAGTGTTGTGATGGATTTACAATTGCCAGAATATTAGATATTGAAATAATCCAGTTTGTAATCTTTCATACTTATTTTGACCAATAAATAATATGTAATTAATATTTCTTTCCACCATTCATGATTTTAAAGCTCATGTTATCCTCATACTAATTTAATATTCCTTTGTCAAGTTTATGACACATTATCCATTCATTTTATGCACAGCATTGCTTTCCTGCACATTTTGGAAATTATGAATAAAACTGCTATAAATATCGATGTGAATAATTTTCCAAAGGCATACATTTTCAATTCAATTGGGTAAATACCAAGGAGACCAATTGCTGGATCCTCTAGTAAGGGTATGTTTAGATTTGTAAGAAACTGCCAAACTGCATTCCACAGAGACTGTTTCATTTTGCATTTCCACCAGCAATGAATAAAAATCGCTGTTGTTCATACCTCAGAAGCATATGGTATTGACCATATTCTGGATTATAGGCACTCTCACATAATATGATGTAATATTATATTCAAAGGATATTTTATCCTTTGCATTGATGTTTCTATCATGACATATGATGTAGAACATCTTTTCATATTCAATTTTTCCTATTTCTTTTTTGAATATCTGTCTTTGGTCCAAATTTTATTAGTTTTCTTACTATTGAAATACTGGTTTTCACACTGTTCTGTTTGTACTGCTCTGGTAGACACCATTTTCAATTACAAATGTGACTTAGAGGTTATTACTTCAAAAGTTAAAAACAAAGTTAAATTGGTAGATGGGAGTTATTATACTAATTCATTTTTTTGTGTATTTGAAATAGTCCATAAGTTACTTCTCTGGGCAGAGATCATTACAGAGACGATGTTTGAACACATTCATCCTAATCTCTGATTAAACTACAAATTTCATTGCAATGACAATTACCACAAAAGAATAAGTCACACATATCAAGTTGGACAATCTAATTGTAGGACTTGCCCTATATCGAAAGCATTAAGTAACTTTGACTTGCTACATGAGTTCTGTAATGGAAAAAGCCATTCCCTCAATTAAATGAAGATCTAACTCTAGAGAGTCTGCAACTATTTAAAATGAACAATTTAAAGACCAATGCAATTAAGTGTAATGCTGTAGAATTAATCATGAATAAGGGTTGATAAGCATAAACAGAAAAAAAGATCATGAAGAAATTAATTTTTATAATATTCAGGTTGGAGCAAATCTTGAAGGAGTAGTTTAACTTGATTGCAAAAAGGGCAAAGATAAAATTTCTGGAATATGCGAAAAGATAATAAGAGTGCAGAAACATGCATTTTATAAGGTAATGGATTGAACAGCTGATTGTGGAGGAGCAATCATAGTGCTACAACTTTGGAAAATAATCATAGTAAAACAATTAAAATCAAGTTTCCTTGAGAACACTTCTTTCTATGGGTACATAAGCAATATCTATCAGAATTTGCCTAAATTCATTCTCTGCCTATGAATAAGAAGTATAACTCCCATCAGTTAGCTATTGCTACTGAGAATTTTAACAGGCCCTGAGTTCATGAGCAAATGTCTATTTTTATCTAACAAAATGTTTGCTCTCTCCATACTTTTCAAGAAAATCCCATTTCCTCTGACAAATATAAGTATGTTTTACTGTGGTAATTCCATCCTTCAAATCAACAGTAAATTCTATTAAAGACCATATAAGTCAATGGCCCTGATGTGTCTACAAATATCTGAAATACGTGGATGGAAAACTAGTTATTCTGAAGCATGAACCACCACTGGATTTGCCTTAACTAGAACACTTGTGGCTACTGCTTTGAGGAACATAAATCCCTAGAAAAGTTAATAGAAAAATCATGAACTCAGACCTAAATAATGAAAGGTATTGTCATAATACAACAAAATGTGTCCAGGAGGTTTCCACACTTGAATATTAAATACATGATTGAATTATTTGACAGAAATTAAGAGAAAGACTGTAATGCCACTTAGTGAGCAGAGTGAGTATGACTATGTGTGAGGTCATGGCAATGATCTCTGACCTTGCAAAAGAGAAAGAAAGGAAGGGAGTGATGAAAGAAAGAGGAAGAAAGAAAAGAAAGGAAGAAAGGAAGGAAGGAAGCCGAGGAAGGAAGGAAGGGAAGGAAGGAAGGAAGGAAGGGAGGAAGAATGGAAGGGAGGAGGAAGGAAGGAAGGAAGGGAGGGAGGTGGAAGGAAGGAAGGAAGGAAGGAAGGAAGGAAGGAAGGAAGGAAGGAAGGAAGGAAGGAAGGAAGGAAGGAAGGAAGGAAGGAAGGGAAGGAAGGAAGGAAGGAAGGAAGGAAGGAAGGAAGGAAGAGACAGGACATATGGAGATGGTACTGGGGCCAGCTCGAGCAAATCGATGATGAACGGGAAGATAGTGATAGTGATAGTGATAGTGATTAACCTTGCCATTAATTTCTTTTGTCGCATCACCGTGATCAGAATAGATATTTTGGGGCCAGAGCGATAATACAGCAGGTAGGGCATTTGCCTTGTACACAGCTGACACTGGTTTGATCCCCAGCTTCCCATATGGTCCCCGAGCACCAACAGGTGTAATTTCTGAGCACAGAGCCAGTAATAATCCCTGAGAATTGCTGGGTGTGACACCCCCAAAAAAAAACAAAAAAAAAAACATAGAACAAGCAGCCGCACGGTTCATCAATAAATGCTGGATTTTGAGATGACTACAAGAGTATGCTACCCGCACGGCAGAGCCTGGCAAGCTACCCGTGTCGTATCTGATATGCCAGATACCAGTAACAATTATAGACCTCATTCCCATGACCTGATTGAATGGTTTGAGGCTCTTTATGTTCCTGGAGCAAGCAGGTATCCTTGGGCTCTACTTGCATGAGACAGGTCATATGGAGATGTTACTGGTGCCTACTCAAGCAAATCGATGATGAACGTGATACATTGATTTGTATTTCAAAGGTTATATAATGAGTAATTTTTGGATCACTGTCACTGTATCACTGTCTTCCCATTCATCATAGATTTGCTTGAGTGGGCCCCAGTAACATCACCATATGCCCTGTCTCATGCTAGTAGAGCCCAAGGGCATCTGCTTGCTCCAGGAACATAAAGAGCCTCAATCCATTCCAGAATGAGGGATATAATTGTCACTGGTATTTGGCATATCAAATACAACACGGGTAGCTTGCCAGGCTCTGCCGGCAGGTAGCATACTCTTGTAGTCATCTCTAAATCCAGCATTTATTGATGAACCGAGTGGCCGCTTTAGGCCGTGCTGCGGGCTGTGATAGGCTGGTCTGCTGGGTGGAGTTCTGATGAAAGGGAAGTCCAGATGTGGAAAATGTAGGCCCTCATGGAGTGGGGTTGTCTGGCTTGTTGCAAGGCTCTGCTGGGGTGGTGGGCCAGGGCTAGAACCTGCTATTCCTCCTGGATACCTTGTTAGCTGCTGGGCACAGGGAGAGCAAGTAGCAGCTCTGCCCCATGTCTGTGATTCTGTGAGTCTTTAAAGAAAACATATAAAAATAAAAATGTAAAGCATTACAAGTAAAAGTTGAGACCTTATTGTTCTTGGATAAGTTGCCGCTGCGTCTGTGTGGCAGGCACTTCGCAGTGAGAGTGACGACATGGCTGAGAGCTAGCAGCAAAGGTTATCAGGGGCCTCTGAGCTGCGGCAGGAAGCTAACCTGGTGGTGTCACAGCACCAGCACAGCAGGAGAGAGGCCGAGCCAGGCTCTCAGCAACCATTCTGCATTCTGCTCACTGCCCCTTATGACGCACTCCTTATCGCTAATACAAGGACTATTTTATTGGATGGAGTAACTCGAAAGAAGCGATCACAGGAATTTCAGGTAACAGCTATGGCAAGTTGAAGAGTATTTTTAGACAGATCAAACGTATACAATTCAGTAAATGTGACAATCTCATATGCTAACCCCCTACTGAGAGGCTGACAATGAGAACTAGAAAGTACTAGCCTAGATAAGAACTCAATAATACTGAGGGTACAGTGCTTGCCTCGCAGAGGACTATTCCACGTTCAATCCCCAGAAGCCCATTTGGTCCCCTGAGCATGACCAGGATCCCTGATCAGAGTTTTTTTTGGATGTGTCACAATATAAGATCTGTTATCATCAATTTTCTCTGAGTACTCAAGAAAGAAAAAAAATGTAAATATTTTGAAATAAAAGTTTCATGTACATCTTTGGTAATTTAATATTGATGTATTCTTAACCAACAGATGCTTTTATTTGTTTGTTTTGAATCACACACAAGGCACGCTCCTGGCTTTTTAGTCATGAATAACTACTGAAGAGACTTGGGTAACAATATGTGGTGCTGGGAATCAAATAATGGTCTTCCACATGCAAAGCAGGTGCTCCACCTGCTGTATTATGACACACCCCCACTAATTTTTAATATCTAGCAATGGCAATGAGTCATACAAACTGCAAAGTTTCTGTTAGTAATTTGTTAGTAATTTTGATGAAAGATTTAGAAGTCTTAGTATGTTAATTATTTTCATCCCTAGTAGATTTCTATTTTAACCTTTGAGTTTTAACTTAATGACCTCACAGCTCAAAATCTTAGAAAAACACCAACAAAATGAGCCCATCCCAGGCTGAAAAAAGAAAATAATAAAACGTAGAGCAGAAATCAACTAGCTGGAATATCAAAAAGCAATCCAAAAGATTAATGACACCAAGAGCTGGTTTTGAAGAAGTAAACGAGATAGAAAAATCACTTGCAAGACTCATCGTAAGGAAAGGGAGAGAACCCAAATGAATGGAATCAGAAGTGAAAAGGGGGTCATATTAGAAACAGAAATTCAAAAGATCATCACAGATTATTTTGAGAGTCTGTATGCCAAGAAACAAGAGAACCTGGAAGAAATGGACAAATACCTAGAGTCCTATAGCCTCCCCATCTGAAACAAGAAGACCTGGAACACCTGAATAAGCCTATCCCCATTCAGTAATTGAAAGTTTTGTGCCCAAACACAAAAGCCCAGGTCCAGATGGATTCACTAGTGAATTCTTCCAAACCTTTAAGGTCTTCCTTAAAGATCTTTAAAGTACTTTTCAAGCTCTTCCATGAAATAAAAAAAAAAAAAAACACCTAATTGCATCTATGAGGCACTTGTCACCCTGATACCCTTAACATAATAATGGATGTTGAATTGCCCTTTATTCACAACCCCCTGTCTCCTACTTGTCAGCCAGGGTGGATTTTGTTTTGTAAATAAAAGTTTTTTTTCTGTCTTTTCTATTGCCCTTTGCATATTCTTATGTTATAGCAAAAGCCTTTGATACACACAAAAAAGACAGTTAAGGCTATGTGTTTGTAGTATTGGAGTTAATTAACTCTGAAATAGTTACTCCTGAGCATCTGTCATATTTCCTATCTTCAGTTGCCTATAGATTGATTATAGTTCCTAATACCCCAAAAGGAGGGACACAATGCAGGAATGGGTGGAGCCAGGGCGAAATTGTGAGTAAGCTATCCTATCCTAGGCATGGGACACACTAGCTGTGAGTAAGCTATCCTATCCTAGGCATGGGACACACTAGCTGTGAGTAAGCTATCCTATCCTAGGCATGGGACAGACTAGCTGTGAGTAAGCTATCCTATCCTGGGCATGGGACAGACTAGCTGGGAGTTAACTATCCTATCCTAGGCATGGGACAGACTAGCTGTGAGTAAGCTATCCTATCCTAGGCATGGGACAGACTAAGAGTCCTGAGCAATATAATAAGCATGGTCATGGAACAAACTCTGTCATGCCTCAAAGATAAAAAAAAAAAGATTAGTGACCCTGTTGGGATCAGGAAAAAAACAACAACCTGATCAGAGGAATGTAGTTTGATATATATGGTGAGATGTCTTCAGGAATAGCCACCCTGTAAACTTATCCTGGGTGTAAATAAATGTCTGTATCTCTTACTGTGTTTATACATGATTACTAGAAATATTAAGATGATTGTTTATAGTCAAGGAAAGGAGAAACAACACACGGGAATCTACCTTTGTGGATTCAATAAAGAAGTTTATGGTTGGCCATTTTGGATTCAGAAACATGAAAAATTTTTTTTCATAGCTTTATAATTCATTTGCTCCTCAAATTTGGGCAGTTCAGAATAATCATCTATTTGGAGACAGTCTTTAGAATATTTTTACTTCTATACTCTTGTTATTTACATTATTTTATTTTAAATTTTGATATTATATCCTTCACGAAACTGAAATTTCTTTCAATTTATTCTTTATGTTCAACAAAGGTTAAAAATGTATTAAATCTGTGTGAAGAATTTCTCTCTTTTAGCCCTTTGCTGAGATTTCAGAACTGCTGCCTGTAAACTGCACTGAACTCTCTGTAGGCTATTCTAAGTTTTTTCCCTGTTACCTCTTGCAAATATGTTTTTATAATATTCCCTCGGGGGATTTTTCTTCTTTCTTTGAGAGATTCCATTACACTATTGCCTGCAGAATTTTCCACCTTATACACCTGTTAACTTCTTTTGTTTTCAGCTAAGTGAAGCATTGCTTTAGTATTTAAATTCTCCTCTGTTTCTATGCCTATGACCAGGTTGGACAAAGCAATAATACTCATAAGAACAAAAAAGTTTAATTGATCACCATGCTATCTGTCAGTAAGAGATTGTGTGAATAGAGTGAATGGCCCACAAAGGAGAAAACCAACATTCCCTCTTCTGCAACTGGTTCTAACCGATATAGGTGCCCAGAGTCTATTATTTTCACTATTCTCTGAGTGGTGGGAGTATGTCACACCTACCTTTTATTATTTTAAAATACCAGGACAACGTTTCCTTATTACTTTGTCCAAGAGTTTGGTTTCTGTAAGCACCAGTATTTCATCCTAACAAAGACAATCACTGATGCTACTGTTATTATTACTTCTTCCAGCACAATCAGCCTGGCCAAATGCAATGGCTGTTAACTTGTGACATTACTTAACTCTGCATCTTCACTCATTGATGCCTCTGCTCAAGGATGTGTGTGTCTTTCAGGCAAATCAGGTTATCATATACTGACTTTCTGGGCTATGGGTTGATTTCTGTTTATTCTTGACAGTAATATCTTTGCTCCTCAGACTTTTTCGCCTAATAAACTTTAGCAGTAAATTAAAAAAGTATTAATCTATAATTTTATGTGCAAGTAAAGTTTACTAAAAATAGAAGAATATCATGCATAAGTAAAAATAGGAAATGTCAAAGTTAGTATTTTTCATCATTTTATGCTGCATTTTAAATAGAACAATAGTTATCAACCTCAGGGAAATTTCACCATAACAAATAATTTATGATGTATGTGTTATTTTTCATTTACAGTTCAGCTGTGATGGACAGCTAGTTGCCTTGTACACTTTAAACATTTATCTAACTCATTTCTACTTTTCTACAAAAATTTATTTCCATCATACTGAAGGTTTATTGAGTACTAGCCTCTAACAAGTTGCCTTTTACATTGATGAGAAGGAAAACAAATTAAGCAGAAAGCACTGAAATATCTATAAGAACTTTCTCCTGTGCATTATAAATTTATTAACATCTGCTTTCAGCAATCTTTATTTTGAAATTAAAAGTACTGACACTTAATAAGGCAAGTCTAAGTTTTTATTTAGTCCTTAGAAATGTACAGAGAATGTAGCACATAGCAATTTTCTTTCACATTGGACATCTCTATTAGTTGAATAGTGCATTTTTCTGGAGTTATTAGAGTAAATACAACCAAAATAAATAACCCTAAAAAATCTGTGCACGTTGTTTCAGTATGTTCAACCTTGCCACATGGAATAATTGTAACTTCAGGGCCCAGAACACTCAGCAAGAGCCTTTTCTTTATCTTAACTGTAAAAAATAAAATGCTTAGGTGGGACAAGTGCACTAACAGAGCAGGCAGGGCACTTGTCTTGCAAGTGACCTATCTGGGTTTCAACTCTTGCATCCCATATGGTCCCCTGAGCCAGGTGAAAACCCTGAGCATTTCTAGTTGTGGACCCCAAACAGAGCAAAACAAAAAAATTAGAAAGGGAAGCTTATATTAGGGAAATTAATATTATCAGGGATACATTTTTTAACATCAGTAAAACTGAACTGCAAGTACTACAAACATTTAATTATCCAAAAGTATTTGCTCTTATTATACTGCAGTGAGCTTTGCTCTCTTGACACAAACCTTTCATCAATCTACTTCTCATTTACTAAAGATGGCATTTAATATTTGCTTCTGTTATTTGTTTTGGGGCACTCCTTGTTGTGCTCAGGGCTTACTTGTGACTCTGAACTCAGAGATTAATCACTCCTAGCAGGCTAGGTGTATGCTGTGAATAGTCAGTAGAGTGCATGGAAAGTGCCGTGCCCACTGAATTATCTCTCTGGTCCAGTATGAAATTTATGATAAAATGTTCTGAGTGTTCCCAAGTATTTGTGTTTCCCAACTATTTGTTATAAAATTAACTTTTTCTTTCTCCTAATAATATTATATGTCAGTTAAATTATTGGACTTGTCAATTAACCTATACAGAAATATAGCATTTTATACCTAAAACTCACTAAATTAATGGAAATAGTTCATTAAATATAACTTTTGCTTTTCTATTATAAATGAAAAAGTAGGTAAATGTTCAGATCTATTTTGAACAGTTTACATAAAATATAAAATACAGGTGATACAAATGAATAAAAAATAAAGGTAGTTATAAATTGCAAGAACACTACATTTCCAAAATTAATTTTTTGTGTATGTAATGTTCTTGTATTTAAAAATATAATAAAAGAATGCAGCTAATTATATTTTTCTGAACAGCATATTGCTATTTTATGCAGAAATTATATAAGAACTATTGTTTCAATACAATTTAAAATTATGGGAGTAGAAATTCTAGAAAGCTTTGCATATCTGACCTTTAACAAACACATTTCATAATAGTTTTTGGCATGAATTAGTTTTAAAATGCCTAGTTTTAAGGATATTGTTGAAGAGACAAAATAACTTCCTGGACTGCAAACACAGACTAGAAGAAAATTCAGCTTAATACAATTTCAAAAAGTCTGTAACATAATCAATTCAGTAGTTATTTGAAATCAGTTATTATTTATTATCTTCATCAAAACATAGAAAATATTGACATTAGAAATTGGCCTTAGTCCTTCAAGCACATAGTCATTAGATAACATAAATGCTATTGTTTAGTCTAATTGTACCCATTTATTTTAAAAAAGCAGATTTGTACACTGTTATTAAATTATGTTATCCAAGTTAAAATGATTGTCTTTTAAAGTAGGTTATCAAAAGTTCCATTTGTTAATATCCTTTAGTAGTCAAGATTGACCTCCTCCTTCCCTCTCGGAGTTTCAGGTTTTCAGTTAGGTCTAAGAATTATAGAAGAAAATGTACAAATTTATGTAAATACTTATAACACTAAGTCTTCATAGAGAAATAAAGAAATTCAAAATTATGAATTAAATGAAGGCTACTGGATTTAAGGACAGCTGTGGGATTTATCTAAACTAGCTTGGTAAGATCTTAAGGTACTTTTCAATCTGGAAATTCCTGCATCCACAAATGGGGAGTGCAATTTTTTTTCTTTTAAATTGTCTGGCTCCCTCTTCATTTTCTTGTAGAAGCACACATTGTCTTTTGAATGTGCTTTCTTGTCTCTCCTCTTCAATGAAATTCCTTTATTTATAAAAAGTAATAGAATATGAAAAATTCATTTTTAAACGCTGTTTGTCTGAATTTCACTTGGTCTAAAGTTCTACTTCATGATGAGGCAATTTTACTTCCAGTATAGGAAGGAAAATTTTTTATATGTGAATTCCATCCCCTATATTAAAGGCAGGAGGGGACATCAGGATTAGTTGTTTGCTTACTTTTTGCATTGTCTCTTCTTTTTAGTACATTTAAATCAAATATGCTAGAAATACATTTTTCAGAGAGGAAGATTCTGATGCTGTTTGATAGCAACCATTTAAGCTATTTGTGCTTGTCAACTGTTAAAATTAATCATAATGATGATTTATATAATATCAATTATGTCTTATTTTATGAGGGGTGAGACAATATTTTACTTATTTGTTGTCTTCATCTAGTATGAATATTGATTCACACATTTACTATGCATATAGCTATAATGATCCAAACTCTAAAATGGTTAAAAGGTAGTTTTATATAATGATTTTAAACATACACATACTTGAACTATGAAACAATAGTATCCACAGAAATCAAGTACCACTCATTCAGAAATAAAACAGTTCTATATCATGTTGTGTCTATGAAATACATGTCCTAGAATCAGGCACTGTAAATAGGAATATGAAATGTATCTCTGTTGAAAATGACTTCAAAGAAGTATATATTTACTCAGTAATCATTTGTTTGGTCCCATAGCATAACTTTATTAGTGTTCTTTATACAAACATTTTCCTGAGCAGCTAAATAAGAACTATGTATTACTCTTTGAAATTTGTCATGCAGGTAGGATGATAGATACATTGTAAATTAGAAGGAACTGAATGATCTTCTTGTAGTTTGACTGAATTCTTTATTTTACATCTTAATAATGCCAAAAATACATAAAGCTTAAGTGATTATGAGAAGATATATAAGCTTAGATAATACTTAAGACATCAAACACCTATTTAGTGTTTTGCAAAGCCATTCAATAATATTTTATATTTACATACTTTATTTCTGAAGAGCATGCACATTTTCATAATTCATAAAATATGAATATATAAGTGATCATAAACACAACCTTTAGATTTTAGTAATTTCCACATCTATATACTATATTTGCATATCCAATCACTGAATATTATAGAGGCAAAGAAATGTTATTCAAAATTACAGTAGTATTCAGATAAACGGGGCCAAGCTGCTATGGGCTTACCTTGTGCTCAGCTCATCATGAGGAGCCCAGGAGGGAAGGAGGGTTCTATCCCTGGCCTGACATTCCAGTAGAGCCTTGCAAGAAGCCAAAGGAACCCCATGCCATGAGGGCAGTCATTTTTCAACATGCGGACTCCACAGATTGACAGAGCTCCAACCAAGAGAAAAGCCGATCTCTCCCTGGTTCATCAGTAAATGCATGAGATGAGAGCCTAGTACTGAGAGTAAACAGCCCGCACGGCAGAGCCTGGAAAGCTACCCATGTCATATTTGATATGCCAAAAACTAATAACAATTATAAAACTCATTCCCATGATCTGAAGGAATGGTTTGAGACTCTTCTTTTTCCTGGAGGGAGCAGATGCCCTTGGGCTACACTAGAACAAGACTGGACATATGGAGATGTTACTCGTGCCTGCTTAAGCAATTTGATGAACAACAGGAAGACAAGTGATACAAGTGATAAGTGATCATAAACACAAACTTTAGATTTTAGTAGTTTCCACATCTACATACTATATTTGTACATCCAATCACTGAACATTTTAGGACGCAAAGTAATGTTATTCAAAATAGCATTACTATTGAAGTTATATTTTTATAAAGTTATATTTTTATAAAGTAGCAGTTTTATCTAATGAAATGTTGGAAGCTATTATTTATGAAAGTTTATTTAAAATTTCAGAAAGTGAAAATTCACTGAAAATATACCAATTATGGTATCAGATATCATTGTTTGCTAATCTGAAATGACTGTGTATTTGTATAATGCATAGACAAATACAGAGCTGAATGTAAATAGTTAACTCATTTATACCCATTATTGTTTTTAATTGCAAGCAACTATAAAACACATTTTTATTTCTCATTCTTTTTCCTATATTTTGATGTCCTGTGTTACAGACATTTCTTTCAACCCAATGATGAAATGTCATTTTCCATTAAAATTCTGTTATTTATTCTTTTTCCAATCCAGGCATTGGGAAAGAATATTTACCCAATACCCATCTAATAAGGGGTTAATATCTAAACTATATACAGAAAAAATTGTATAGTTGTCGAACTTTACAAGAAAAAAAATCCAACCCAATCAAAATATTGGGGAGGACATTGACAGAAGCTTCCTCGAGGAAGCAATGCAAATGGCAGAAAGCATATGAAAAATGCTCTTTATCACTAATCATTAGGGAGCTGCAAATCATAACAACAATGACATATCATCTCATACTTCAGATACTTGCACACATTCAAAACCACAGGAACAACCAGTGCTGGCATGGGTGCTGGGAGAAAGGGACTCTCATTTCCACAGCAATGGCTGTGGGAATGCCTACTGGTCCAACTTGTTTATAAAATAATATGGACATTCTTCGTTAAATTAGAAATTGAGCTCCCATTTAACCCCGAAATACCACTTCTCAGAATGTGCTCTGGGGGCCCAAAAAAGCACAGCAGAAAGACCATCTACAAATCCATGTTCATTGCAGCACTGTTCACAATAGTCAGACTCTGGAAATAACTGGAGTTCCCAAGAAGAGATGACTGGATAAGATACTATTGTATCTAAAAATGTAATACTTGATGCTGCTAGGGGAAAATGAAGCCATGATATTTACCTATAAATATATGGGCATGGCAAGATCAGAGCAAGAGCACAGCAGGTAGGGCATTTGTTTTGCACATGGTCAACCTAGGTTCCATCCCCAGTATCCCATATGGACCCTTGAGCACCACCAGGAGTAATTCCTGCGTGTAGATCATCCAGAAATAACTCCTGAGCTGGGTGTGAACAAAAAAGGAAAAAAGGATGGATATGGAGAGTTTCATGCTGAGAGTGAAATGAGTCAGAAGAAAAAGTACAAATATGACTGTAATATTCATGGCCAGGGAAAACAGGGGCCATGTACTGGTCAATGATTAGAGTCTACCACAGATGAGTGTGGGATGGAGGTTAGGTAATATGGAAGGAGTGACCAGTTTGACAATAATAATAACATATATATATACATATACATATATATAATAGCTGCAAACGGTAACACTAAACTAAAACTGAGATTGGAAGTAAAGACTTATAACCCTTATAACGTTATAACCCTTCAGTGTTTATTGCAAACCAAAATAGTAAAAGTACAAAGAGAGAGAAAGAAAGAGACAGAGAGAGAGAGAGAAGAAAGTTGCCTACCATAGACAATATGGGGTTTTGGGGAGGGAACCTGGGGACACTGGTGTTGGAAAATGCACTGGTGGAGGGATGGTTGCTGAAACACTGCATGACTGAAACCCAATCGTGAACATCTTTGTAATGGCCTATTTTAAGGTGGTTTAGTTTAAAAAGTAAAAGAGAAAAGAAAACAATTTTGTTATTTATGCCCGTGATATTTATTAATAAAATGTGTACCGGCTTTTCCTCACAAATTTTTGAAATTATTTATAGTAATTAATAAATATCTCATTTACTATTCACAATAATTATGTCATAATCTATGGCTATATATAGGTGTCTACATTAATTAAATTAATTTTAATAGACATTTTTACATTTTCTTTTTTTTTTGCTTTTTGGGTCACACTCGGCAATGCTCAGGGGTTTCTCCTGGCTCTGCACTCAGGATTTACTCCTGGCGGTGCTCGGGGACCATATGGGATGCCGGGGATCGAACCCGGCGGCATGGGCCGGCCGCGTGCAATGCAAACTCCCTACCTGCTGGGCTATCGATCCGGCCCCTACATTTTCTTTTTTATCCTAGATTATACTGCAAGTACATATTCTTATATTCTTATATCCATCCAATAAGTTCTGTAATACAGAAACTATTTTAATAGCAATGGTATAATTTGATATCATTTTTTCTAAATAGGTATAATGTCCTTTTACTATTGATGAATAAAGATGTAGTTTCCACAAGAAGCTCCAGATACAATGGACTAATACTTAATTATTGATTTTGTTACTAGTAAGATGTAAAGTAATATCTTACTTTATAGTTTTCATTTTGCTATTGTCTGGAAAAATTAAATAGTTTTAATGGTTCGCATTTACTTTAGTCACAATTTACATATTCTTTCTCTATTGGTTCTACAAAGCAATGCTCTTCTTTTAGATCTATAAAAGTATTCTAAAATCATAATTTTATATTATTTTTAGCTTATTTTTTTAAGTAATAATCTCTTGGAGGAGTAAAAAAAAATCCTGAAATAATCAAATTTATTAATTGATCCGTTCATTTTAATATGGCAATTAATATTTAAAATTTCATGTATCAAAACCAACCGTTTTGGGGATAAAGGGGGCAATGAATTGTAATAAACAAAAATTGGCAATGCAGGGAACAGAGAGATAGTACATTGGGCAGCACATCTGTACTGCACGTGTTTGACCTTAGTTTGAACCCCCGCAGCCTTCATTGCCCTGCACCTGCCAGGAATGATCCTCGCGCAGAGACCAGCAGTAAATGCTGACCATAGCTAGATGTTCAGCTCTCCTCCCCACAAATGACAATGAATATGGGAAATTATATTGCTAGCTTTAAATTTAGTCAAGGACTTAGAAAATTAAGAAAAATATAAGAACAGAAGAAGAAATAGAGGGATAGTGTGTAGTCACCAATGGGAAGAAAAAGCTAACCTTTAGCCAAATGTTGTGAAGTGATTGCTCGAAATGCTTTAATTAATTTTAATACATAATAATGAGAGGTGAGAAAATTTGGCATTTTGAAAATCTTCGCTATGTGATGAACAAATGTGTGATTTTCACATAGTCATGGTCAAAACTTATACTCTTAAACTGAGGCAAGGAATTTATTCACTTAAGGCATTATAAATTACTGAAAATGACAGTGGAGTTAAATTGGTTAAGAGTACATGCTAAGTGAACAATGAGGTACTCTGTGTCACAAAATAGCTTACAGCCTAAAGTGAATAAATTTTAATAGTGAAATTGAAGTGTTAATGGAACTGATGACCATTGTACCTCTGCCAAAGTATTCTTTTCATGAATATGGATGTCATGTTGGAAAAAGTATGAGTTAGTCTGGATAATATTAGACTATTTAAACATTAGGATCATAGGTCACACAGTGAACATGATGGGTTACTTTTCCTGTGATTAAAATTTATCATAAAATAATTCATCATATACAGTTTAAACCTCTTAAAAAGTTTTAGTATTTTGATGATGAAAAACCATGGTTATAATATTGTATTTCAAATTAATCAAGCCTACACAATTTAGAATTTTTTGAACCAAAGAATTAATTTATCAAATTAACAATGAACTGATTTAATGTTTTAAAAAATTGATCGCAGTTTAAAAGTGATAACAAGGGTAATTCTCCCAGGTGTGAGGCAAAATTTCATTCCTGTTTTGATTTGCATTTTACTAATGTTGATAAAGAATTAACATATTTTATGCATCTGTTGATAATCTCTATATATTCTTTGGAGAAGCACCTATTCATTATTTTGCTTATTTTATAATATGATTGTTTACATTATTTTTATTGCTTGCTTTTTATTTTTTTATTGCTTGTTTGTTTATCTTGTATAGCATCCAACCCCTTTCAGACATATATTATGCAAATTACTTTTCCCATTACCCAGGAGAGGATTTGTCTAAGTGCAAATTTATTTCACTATGTCGAAGCTTTTTGGTTTTATAGTCTTGTTTATTTACTTTGTTTTTTTGTTTCTCTTTTCATTGGTCTTTACTCCCTAAACACATATCTAAGTCAGAGATTTATTCAGAATGCTGAGACTATAAATATGAAGAGAAAATAGGAAACATGATCATTTTTATAACTTTGAAGAAATATTTCATAAACCAATTATTTCTACTTATACTACAAAAATAGTGATTCTTACTCAAGATCTGCTGAAGTTTACCAACTCTTTTGACTTGCACATTTTTCAGAAGACAATAATGACAACACTCAGATTTCCTGGAAATCTACCATCTTCCATGAGGAAAAACTTAGAAAGCGCCATCAAATGGGATTCTGACCACTGACCATGGGTCATTCCATCACTCCCATCAGATGCTCTGGGGTTTTGAGGATAGAATCAGCTTGGAAAACACTGATATAGAGAAATAGAAAAAAAAAAAACCTTTTGTGACTATTAAATGTAATAGAGAAAAATAGCTCATTGGAAAAAGTTTTTTTGGTGGAAGGGGGTGGAGGAGGGCAGCCCAAAGAGTCACACTCACTAACACTTTGTATGTAGGAGTCCTGGCTTAGCTCACCATCTGCACCATCATCCCTGCTACCACCACTACTGCCACCATCACCACCAACAATAATGCAAATCTATTGGTGCAAAATAAATCTATCTGAATCACAAACAAGGGGTCTGCGTTAAGGAACAAAAGGCCTGGAGACAGATGCAATGGAGACAGAGAAAATAGTTGGTTATAAAAGAAACTCCAATAAAGGGCAACAAACTGCAGTCATGAAAAAGTTTCAAGGGCCCAGAAAGAGATTGCGACAGGTAGGGTGCTCAACTTGTGACCGGTTGGTCTAGGTTTAATCCCTGGCACCACATATATGGCATCCCACCACACATATCCCAAGTCCCACCAGGAGTGATCTCTGAGTTCAGAGCCAGGAACAAACCCTTGAGTGCCACTAGGAAGTAACCAAAACAAACAAAAATCAAAAAGATAAGAAAGAATAAATAAGGAAAAAGAGAATAGGAAAATAAAGGAGAAAGAGAAGAAAGGGGAAGAGGAAGAGAGAGAAGGAAAGGAAGGGAGGAAGGGAGGAAGGAAGGAAGGAAGGAAGGAAGGAAGGAAGGAAGGAAGGAAGGAAGGAAGGAAGGAAGGAAGGAAGGGGAAGGAAGGAAGGAAAGGAAGGAAGGAAGGGGGAAGAAAGGAGAAGGAAGGAAGGAAGGAAGGAAAGGAAGGAAGGAAGGAAGGAAGGAAGGAAGGAAGGAAGGAAGGAAGGAAGGAAGGAAGAATGATTTAAACTGTACACTAGACATTGTGGTCCACAACCAGGAGTTGTCTATAAGACTATATGGTATAAATAGCCAGAATCTCTAGCATGAGCCTTTTTTGAAATCTTTCAGTCTCACTGGTAGAGACCATTTTGGTTCTCAGTGGTTACAAACACTGAAGTGATATTAGTAAGGAGAGCATCACCCATAGTAGCGGAAATACCTGGAGATTACCATGTATCCTGACTCCTGGCAGACAAAGAGCCCTGACCCCTAACAGCGCATATTCCAGAACTGCAAGCAAACTGCACAGAGAGAAAATACTACACAGACCTCTTTTTGAAAAGTAACCTCCCTGCCTGCTCTGCACTCTTGTCAGTCACGCCAGCCAGATTCTGTTTTTTGCCAACACTGAAGTGCATGTTCCATCACCAACTGTGATGGAGGCTTCAGCTTGCTATTAAACGTGCACAGCATTTTAGGGTTCTCTCATCCCTTCCCAGGTATCCAGAATAGTGACATGTAGAGGATGGACTTGTAACCTAGAAATCATTTGGTAAATTTGCAAGTTCTTGAACTCAACATATAG